>SJYV01034348.1:2201211-2290023 GCA_006410875.1 Neotragus pygmaeus | reverse complement strand
AGTGGAAGCATTGGTGGGGATTTCAGAGGGGATGTTTTCCAGGGGTCAGACAGGCCTGATACACAGCACGTGGTTCCTGGTGGTCAGGGGGCTTGAGGGGATCAGAGGGCTGAGGACAGGGGACGGCCGGGTGAGAGCCCCATGCTCCAAGCCACAGAGCGGAAACACAAGTATGTGAAGTGTGTGTGACTCTCTTCAGAAGGCGCTGGGCCTCGGTCCACCGGCCCCCTGGCCTGACTTCAGACAAATTACAGGCCTGCCCACAAGCACTTTGCTGGGAATCCTGTTTTTCTTCCTGAGATTGAGAAGCAGATTGGCGGGCACATTAGACAGCAGAGGGCGGGGGGAACGGGAGGTCACCCAGGAGCACAGGCCTATCGCTGAGGTCCGAAATCACCAGTTAATGAGGTGCTAGGGAGCAGGACGAGTTCAGAGAAACCTCTGGAACTCCAGAAGGGCTTCGAGGCCTGGCCCCTCCCCAGGGTTCCCGGACTGGACAGAGCTCCTCGGCCATGGGCAAGTCTCCCTTCATTCCCGAGGAAGGGCTTATTCCCACTGTACAGCTGGAGAAACTGAGGCACGGGGCAGTGACTTGTCCAGGACACAGCTGAGCAAGGGACGGAGAGAAGATCAGGGTGGAGACCCCAGGCTGGCCCTTAACCCTTGCTCTGCCGGGGTCCTGGGTGACCTTGAGTGTGTCCCTTATAGCTAATAACCAGTATTCATACGGCACCTTCTCAGAGTTACTTGTTTGGCTTTTACAGCTGTGTAAACAGCTGGAACAGGGCTTCCCAGGTGGTTTGGTGGTAAAGAATCTGCTGCCAATGCAAGGAGACACAGGAGACGGGGGTTCCATCCCTGGGTCAGGAAGATCCCCTGGAGGAGCAAATGGCAACCCCCTCCAGTATTCTTGCCTGTGAAATCCCATGGATGGAGGAGCCTGGTGGGCGACGGGCCATGGGGTTGCAGAGTAGGACGCGACTGAGGGACTGAACACAGACAAGCATACAGCTAGAACAGCAGACGCGATCGAGCACCTGTCACAGAGCCGGGGACTGAGCCCCAGAGAGGCTATTTGGTTCACGCAATGGGCTGCCACGTGTCTCTCCCAAATTCACATGGGAACCTCAGATGTGCGTATGTGCTAAGTAGCTTGTGTTGTGTCTAACTCTGCGACCCCATGCACTGTAGACTGCTAGGCTCGTCTATGCGTGGGATTCTCCAGGACAGAATACTGGAGGGGGTTGCCAGGCCCTCCTCCAGGGGATCTTCCCCACCCAGGGATCAAAGCTGAGTCTCTTAGGTGTCCTGCATTGGCAGGTGGTTTCTTTACCACTAGCACCACGTGGGAAGCCTTAGAACCTCAGAAGGTGACTGCATTTGGAGATACAGGGTCTTTAAAGAGGTGATTATGTGGAAATGAGGTGGTTAGGTTGGACTCTAATTGGATATGACTGGTGTCCTTCTAAGAAGAGATTTGGACAGGCAACAGAGAAAAGGCCGGGTGTGTACACTGGGAGAAGACAGCTGCCTGCAAGCCGGAGGTGCCAGCACCTCGATCCTGGACTTCTGGCCTCCAGAGCTATGAGAGAACAGTTTCCATTATCCTAGCCCCATACCTACTGACACGCTTTGCTCCCAGTTCACACCAGGTCCTGCTGCTTCCTGAACCCTTTCCTCACAGGTCACTGGGAGTTTGAATGAGGTGACAAAGGGATTATGGTTCTGCGTGTGTGATTGCTGCTGGGTGGACTACTGTCACCTTAACTCTTGTGAAATACACCCACATATGCAAATGTGTGTGCGGTCTAGTGGAGTGATGAGGAGCGAAGGTATCAGCCAGGCCTAGTTTGAACCCTGACTGCTGTGTGACCTTGGGCAAGTTGCCTAACCTGTCTGTGTCTAGCTCTCTTTTGCAGTGGCGATAATAAGCTTATAACAATAGTGGTGTTATTGTATGTAAGCTTCCCTGGTGGCTCAGACAGTAAAATCATCTGCTTGCAATGATGGAGACCCAGGTTCAAACCCTGGGTCAGAAAGATCCCCTGGAGAAGGAAAGAGCAACCCACTCCAGTACTCTTGCCTGGAAAATTCCATGGATGGAGGAACCTCATAGGCTACAGTCCATGGGGTTCATTAAGAGTCAGACATGACTGAGCGACTTCGCTTTCGTACATAAGTAAAATGACACAGATTCCACTCAGAGAGCCCGGCATCAAGTCAGTGCATACGATAAAAACTTCAATGGAAGCATCATCAACATCAACACTGGGGAAAGGGGTGTGAGGTCCTGCAGGCTGGGGGCCAGCTGGACTGCTGACCCCTTCTCTCCCAGGCCTGACATGGAGCTCCGAGGGTCAGACAGTTGCAGGAAAGACCAGTTGAGTAGGCACAGGGGCCTGGCTTCAGGCAGGGCCTCCCCCACCTGGATACAAGCATGGCTGAGCTCAACCAGAGAGACGGCCTCCCTGAGCAAGCCAGCAGAGAACAGAGCATGGCTTTTGGCAAACCTCCTCGACTCACAGGAGGTGAGGCATTGTGGGCTCTGGGTCTTGCACTGCCAGGTTGAACNCCTGGATACAAGCATGGCTGAGCTCAACCAGAGAGACGGCCTCCCTGAGCAAGCCAGCAGAGAACAGAGCATGGCTTTTGGCAAACCTCCTCGACTCACAGGAGGTGAGGCATTGTGGGCTCTGGGTCTTGCACTGGTTTGCGGTGAGTTTCATGGTAGTTGCTTCAAATCCTTAGTTTAGATGGAGAGAGCTCAGGACTCTGGCGGTCGGCCGTGGGCAGGAGGTGTGTTACCTGGGTCACTCCCGGGGTCCAGTAGCTTACTTGTCATCTCACTGAGTGGGGGAGTATGGGGGTAGGCTGGACACTGAAGTGTGGGCGGGGAGGGGTCAGGAGCTTCCTTTCTACGGTTGATTGATTTATTTTTGGCTGTGCTGGGCCCCTGTCACTGCACACGGGCTTTCTCTGGTTGCGGTGTGTGGGCTTCTCATTGCGGTGGCTTCTCTTGCTATGGAGCTTGGGCTTCAGTCATTTCGGCTCAGGGGCTCAGCAGCTTTATCTCCCAGGCTTTAATGCACAAGCTCAACAGCTGTGGTGCTTAGCAGAGCTTTCTTTGTTGCTCCAAGGCATGTGGGATCTTCCCAGATCAGGGACAGAACCTGTGTCTCCCGCATTGGCAGGCGGATTCTTTGCCACTGGGGCAGCAGGGAAGCCATGGTGGACTGTTATTCCCGGAAACCTCATTTCCTCCTTCCCTGTCCCCTGGGGGGATGTGTGTGTGTGAACACCCCTCTCATCAAGCCCCGCCCACCAAGGTGGGCCCACTGCCCTGGAGAGGGCCCACGGTACAGAGAAACTCTGAATTCTCCTTGAAGTGAAGAGAGCTGGGGTCCTGGGTTGGGCAGCACTGTGAGAGTCTGGGGTGGGGTAGTGGGTGCCCCCCCTGCCTTTCAGCCCTGAAGGCGCCTCCTGTCTCCTCCCCCCCCCCTCCTCAGAGCCCACCTGATCAGGCAACAATCCCTGCTTCTTCCAAGCCCTTCAATTTCTCTCTCCTTACAGGCTGTANTCTAGTCAAGGCTATGGTTTTTCCAGTAGTCATTTATGGATATGAGAGTTGGACTGTGAAGAAGGCTGAGTGCTGAAGAATTGATGCTTTTGAACTGTGGTGTTGGAGAAGACTCTTGAGAGTCCCTTGGACTGCAAGGAGATCCAGCCAGTCCATTCTGAAGGAGATCAACCTTGGGATTTCTTTGGAAGGAATGATGCTGAAGCTGGCACTCCAGTCCTTTGGCCACCTCATGCAAAGAGTTGACTTATTAGAAAAGACTCTGATGCTGGGAGGGATTGGGGGCAGGAGGAAAAGGGGATGACCAAGGATGAGATGGCTGGATGGCATCACTGACTTGATGGATGTTAGTCTGAGTGAAGTCCGGGAGTTGGTGATGGACAGGGAGGCCTGGCGTGCTGCGATTCATGGGGTTGCAAAGAGTGGACATGACTGAGTGACTGAACTGAACTGAACCTTGTGTTTGGAATTTTCTATTTATCTTCAGAAGACTATTCTCTAAATTTTATAAGCTTTCGGCATCATAAAACCATCATTTGGTTGTAACTTCAATGCTAACAATTATAGGAAAATTGCTGCTTACAACTTTTGCTTGCTCTAATTGTGAATTAACTTTATACAAAGCATGCAAACTAAGTGCTGGCTATGGAATAGTAGTCAGTGCAGAATATAATCCCTGAAATAACAAAGACATATAAACTGAACTACAGAAACTTTGTGGTTCTTTACCTAAAAGCACTTTTTGGACAAAAGGATAAAGAATCAGAGCCCACTGTATGCCATTGTCACTCAACAAGGAATGATTAAAGGTGATCTGCTCTGTGCTAAATCACTTGAGTCACGTCTGACTCTTTGCAACCATATGGACTGCAGCCCACCAGCTTCTTCTGTCCATGGGATTCTCCAAGCAAGAAGACTGGATTGGGTTGCCATGACCTCCTCCAGGGAATTTTCCCCACCCCAGGATCAAACCTGTGTTTCTTACATCTCCTGCATGGCAGACAAATTCTTTCCTGCTAACCTGGGAAAGACTAGAGATCTCTTCAAGAAAATTAGATACCAAGGGAAAATTTTCATGCAAAGATGGGCTCAATAAAGGACAGAAATGGTAGAGATCTAAAAGAAGCAGAAGATACTAAGAAGAGGTGGCAAGAATACACAGAACTGTACAAAAAAATCTTCACAACCCAGACAATCACGATGGTGTGATCACTCACTTAGAGCCAGACATCCTGGAACACGAAGTCAAGTGGACCTTAGGAAGCATCACTACAAATAAAGCTAGTGGAGGTGATGGAATTCCAGTTGAGCTGTTTCAAATCCTGAGAGATGATGCTGTGAATGTGCTGAACTCAATATGCCAGCAAATTTGGAAAACTCAGCAGTGGCCACAGGACTGGAAAAGGTCAGTTTTCATTCCAATCCCAAAGAAAGGCAATGCCAAAGAATGCTCAAACTACTGCACAATTGCACTCATCTCACACACTAGTAAAGTAATACTCAAAATTCTCCAAGTCAGGCTTACACAATACATGAAACTTGAACTTCCAGATGTTCAAGCTGGATTTAGAAAAGGCAGAGGAACCAGAGATCAAATCGCCAACTTCTGTTGGATCATCAAAAAGGCAAGAGAATTCCAGAAAAATATCTATTTCTGCTTTATTGACTACACCAAAGCCTTTGACTGTGTGGATCACAATAAACTATGGAAAATTCTTAAAGAAATGGGAATACCAGACCACCTGAGTTGCCTCTTGAGAAATCTGTATACAGGTCAGGAAGCATCAGTTAGAACTGGACATGGAACAACAGACTGGTTCCAAATCAGGAAAGGAGTACGTCAAGGCTGTATATTGTCACCCTGCTTCTTTAACTTATATGCAGAGTACATCATGAGAAACACTGGGGTGGATGAAGCACAAACTGGACTCAAGACTGCCAGGAGAAATACCAATAACCTCAGATATGTAGATGATAATACTCTTATGGCAGAAAGTGAATAAGAACTAAAGAGCCTCTTGATGAAAGTGAAAGGGGAGAGGGAAATAGTTGGCTTAAAGCTCACCATTCAGAAAACTAGATCATGTCATCCAGTTCCATCACTTTATGGCAAATAGATGGTGAAACAGTAGAAACAGTGTCAGACTTTATTTTGGGGGGCTCCAAAATCATTGCAGATGGTGACTGCAGCCATGAAATTAAAAGACACTTACTCTTTGAAAGGAAAGTTATGACCAGCCTATACAGCATATTAAAAACAGAGACATTACTTTGCAAATAAAGGTCTATCTAGTTAAGGCTATGGTTTTTCCAGTAGTCTTGTATGGATGTGAGACTTGGACTATAAACAAAGCTGATTGCCAAAGAATTGACGTTTTTGATATGTGGTGTTGAAGAAGACTCTTGAGAGTCCCTTGGACTGCAAGGAGATCCAACCAGTCCATCCTAAAGGAAATCAGTCCTGAGTGTTCACTGGAAGGACTAATGTTGAAGCTGAAACTCTAATACTTTGGCCACCTGATGGGAAGAACTGACTCATTGGAAAAGACCCTGATACTGGGGAAGATTGAAAGTGGGAGGAAAAAAGGGATGAGAGAGGATGAGATGGTTGGATGGCATCACTGACTCGATGGATATGTGTTTGAGTAAACTCCAGGAGTTGGTGCTGGACAGGAAGGCCTGGCGTGCTGCAGTCCATGGGATGGGTTGCAAAGAGTGAGACAGGACTGAGTGACTGAACTGTACTGAACTGAGCGCCACCTGGGAAGCCCAGAGGGGACAGTAATTCACTAAACTCTCAGAGGAATCAATTGAGACAGCAGAAAAGCCATGCCTGAAGAGCAAGTGTAATCTAGCCTTAGAATTTGGACTTCTTTAGATTCACACTACACCACTAAATTTAAAACAGTTAACCAACAGAGACCTACTGTAAAATTTTTTTTAATTAAAAAATATAAGGAAAAATACCTTTTAAAAACCCTAAAAGAACAGGTTGAACTGCTATTAAATTAACTTCCTGCCAAATAAGATATAACACAATTCACTACCATTGTGTAATAACTGTAATGTCAACATTCAATCAAAATGAAGAAGTAGAAAAATATGAACCTTTAAAAGGAATACAGTAACACAGATTAAAAAAATAAATAAATGATAGAAATAGCAGAATAAATCTTTAAAAAAATAATTATAAATATGTCTAAGGATTTGTGAAAAAGACAAAACTGTTTAGGGAAAACATGGAGAATATTAACAGAGAAGTAGAAATGGTAGAAAAAACCCAAATGAAATTCCAGAAATGAGAATTAAGATATCTGAAAATAACATGTGCCTAGGATTTAAAAAAAAAACTGGTGTTGCGGAAGAAAAGATGATTAACTTGTGGACAAGTAAGTAGAGACTCTGACAACTAAAGCACAGAAGATAGGCCAAAAAGCAATGTACTGTCAGAGACATGTGAAAAGTATCAAACAATCAAATATATATATGCAATTAAAGACTCAAAAGGAGAGGTAGGAGATAATTTGTTAGGAAAATTTATTGTAAAAATTACATAAAATTTTCAAATTTGATGAAAAATAACTCCCAGATCCAGGAAGCTCTGTGAACCTGTAGGAGAATAAAAACAGAAAAATAATTACACAGGCATATTGTACACAAAGAGCTGCAAGTCAAAGAGAAAGAAAAAATCTTACAAGTAGCAGAGGAAAAATAAACATGTAACCTTGACAGGAACACAGGTAAGAATAAAAGCTGAGCTTTTGTTAAGAACAGTATAATCCAGATGACAATGAAAGTACAACATTAAATCGAAGAAGGAAAAAAAAAGGGACTGCCATCCTAGAATTGGATATTCAGCTAAAATTCTTCAGAAATTGTGAAATAATGACATTTTAGGGAAAGAAAAATGAGTGTGTCTGCAGCAGGCAACTGCCTAAGTACCTCCTAAGTAAAGGAAGTACTTCAAGTCAAAGAAAGATGTCACTATATGAATACTGAGGTCTACATAAAGGAAAATACAACATCATAAATTATAAATATGTAATAAAATAAGGTATTTTTCTTCTTAAAAACTTTTATAAAGTGTTTTTGATAATTTAAGTTAAATTAAAAGGACAGAAATGGTATAGACCTAACAGAAGCAGAAGATATTAAGAAGTGGTGGCAAGAATACACAGAAGAACTGTACAAAAAAGATCTTCATGACCCAGATAATCATGATGATGTGATCACTAATCTAGAGCCAGACATCTTGGAATGTGAAGTCAAGTGGGCCTTAGAAAGTATCACTATGAATAAAGCTAGTGGAGGTGATGGAATTCCAGTTGAGCTGTTTCAAATCCTGAAAGATGATTGGAGGTGATGGAATTCCAGTTGAGCTGTTTCAAATCCTGAAAGATNAACAACAGAGGATGAGTTGGTTGGATGGCATCATCAACTCAATGGACATGAATTTGAGCAAGCTCTGGGAGATGGTGAAAGACAGGGAAGCCAGGTATGCTGCAGTCCATGGGGTCGCAAAGAATCAGACACAACTGAATGGCTGAACAACAGCTAACAACCTAGTGTGGAAAACAAAATTAAGAAAACAATAACATTTACAATAGCTTTGAAGACTATAATATGCTTCAAGTCAAATAGAGTGATATATACGCAAGACTTATGCATGCAAAACTACCAAACACTGCTGAAATTAAAAAGCTAAATAAATGGAAAGACGTGCTATGCTTGGAAAGTGAAAAACTCAGTGCTATGTTATCAATCCAGAAATAAATCCATACATTTAGAGTCACCTGATTTTTTAACTAAGAATACAAAGCCATTCAATGGGAGGAAGAAAATCTGTTAAACAAACAGACTGCTATTTGCATAGGTGCTGGCTACCTATGCAAAAATAAGTGAGGCTCACTCAATCTGCACCTCACATAATACACAAATGACTATTTTGAAATGGACCATAAAACTAAGTATAAAAATCAAGTATACATAGTTTCAAAAGGAAAACACCTTCATGATGTTGGCGTAGACAATAATTTTCCAATCTAGCAAACACTAATCATAAAACAAAAAAAACCAAAAAAATGTCAAATCAAATCAACTTTATCAAACCTAAAATACTGGAAGATTCTGCTAAGATAATCTAAAGACAAGCCATAGACTGGAAGAAAGTACTATATATATCAGATTTCCCAGGTGGCGCTGGTGATTGGCATTCCCACCTGCCAATGTAGGAAACATAAGAGAGGTGGGTTTGATCCCAGGGTCAGCAAGATCCCCTGGAGGAGGGCCTGGCAACCCACTCCAGTATTCTTGCCTGGAGAATCCCATGGACAGAGGAGCTTAGCAGGCTATAGTACACAGGGTTGTAAAGAGCTGGACATGACTGAAACAACTGAGCACCCACACACCCACCATATATATCAAACTTTAAAAAATGAACAAAAGACTTGAATAAGCATTTTACAAATATGCAAATGGTCTATTTGTATATGAAAAAGTACAGAGTACTCCACACCATTAGTTATCAGGGAAAAGCAAACTAAAAAGTCAAATAAATACCAATTGACACTCACTAGAATGGTTAACATTTAAAGACTGATAACACCAATTGTAGATGAGTACATGAAATAATTAATCTTTTATAACCACTTCAGTACTCTTGCCTAGAATATCCCATGGACAGAGGAGCCTGGTGGGCTGTAGCCCATGGGATCGTGAAAAGTCGGACATGACTGAGCGACTTCTTTTTCACTTTTCACTTTCATGCATTGGAGAACGAAATGGCAACCCAGTCCAGTGTTCTTGCCTGGAGAAGCCCAGGGACGGGGGAGCCTGGTGGGCTGCCGTCTATGGGGTCACACAGAGTTGGACATGACTGAAATGACTTAGCAGTAGAAATATTATCATAAAACTCTTTGGAAATATTCTGATAGTCTTTCACAAAGTTAAACATATACTTATTTATGATCCAACTATACCATTTTAGCTACTTATCCAATATAAATGAAAGGATATATTTTTAAAAGTGGATACTCAAAGCAACTTTAATTATAATACTTGAAAAGTTGAAAATAACTCAAATATACATTAACAGGTAAGTGAATAAACTGGTATATCCACACAATAGAATACTATATGCAATAGTCTGGACCTCAGAAAAATTATGCTGAGTTAAAGAAGCCAGACACAAAAGAGTATACTTTGATTTCATTTAATAGTGTTTGATTTTCATTCAACTGTTCTATAATAGTGAAAACAAATCTATGGTCCCCAGGGGGTGGTGCAGTGGGTGGTTAGCAGGTTTTGACTGTGAAGGGGCAAAGAAAGGTATCTCTAGTATGATTAAAATGTTCTGTATCTTGGAAACAATAAGTGTAACATGTGTGTAACACCCATGGGTGTTGCATGGGTGTAGGCAAAATCATCAGTCCTTAAATCTATTTCATTGATATAAATTATACTTGAAGAAAAAATTTTAATGAAATATTCATACTATAATTTTGCTCTTTGTTCTCATGTCTCCATAAATGCCTACACCCAATGTTTACTCCTGATGAGTACTTGAATATAAATTAAATTTTATTTATTTACAAAATTTGTGGCTCAGTTTAACCACAAGCATGCATTTAGTACCCATTGTTATGTGTCCTGGAAATAATAGTGATAAAGTTTTCTCCAGGGATCAGCCTAAAGTCATCTCCAAAGAAGGCAGTCTGACAGGGGCTGAAAACTAGGGGCAGAGGAAAGAGATGTATATGGCCAGCCAGAGGAAACACAGACTGCATGAAGGGAATTCTTGATAATAAAAATTGAAATTTTGATGATTAAATGAAATTAGACAAAAAATTACTGAAATAAGTTTTGTGAATAAAAATCACATTGGAGAATAATCAGAAAAATCACAGGACATGCTCTTTTCATCAAAGAGGTGCAAACAGAAAGAAAGGATGAGCAAACCCCCAAAAGACAACTTTACCTAGTAGTATGGGTAAAGGATAAAGACTGTTGTTAATTTTGGTGTTAGTATTGGTGGTGGTAGTAGACTTTACTTATTTTGCACTTTATCAAGATCTACTCTTTCAACCTACATTATTTGTATTCATTTCTCATAGTGGCATTGTCGAATAGAACTTTCTGTAATGATAGAAATATTATAGAGCTGAGCTGTCCAATTTGGTAGCCCCTAGCCACATTTGGCTTCATACCTAAAATGTGGCTAGAATGACTAAAAAACTGGACTTTAAATTTGATGTAGTTTTATCGGTTTATATTTAAATAGCCACCTGTGGCTAGAGGCTACTGTGTTAGACAAGTTATTCTTGAAGTTACACGTGTACTGACTGATGTAACTATAGCACCAAACTAAAGGCACTGAAGTTCTCTGTAAAATATTACCTTGTGTCTAGAAGGTAAATTTGTACACTTTTTTTCCCATGAAAATATATTTGGCTTTATTGACTAGTATACCTTTTTAACCTCTGTATCTCAGACTCTGTAGGGAAGCTCATAATTTTTCTTTCATCATTTCTCATAAGGCCATGGGATCTCATTGCTGAGGAGTCAAACACTTATAATACTCATGATTCCTTCAGTAATTTTTATTTGTGCCTAAAGTACTGAAACAGGGCTTCCCTAGTAGCTCAGTGGTGAAGAATCTGCCTGCCAATGCAGAGGTGCAGGTTCAATCCCTGGATCAGGAAGATTCCCTGGAGAAGGAAATGGTAGCCCACTCTAATATTCTTGCCTAGAAAATCTCATGAATAGAGGACCCTGGCGGGGTTGCAGAGAGTTGGAAATAGTGACTAAACGATACCAACAACAAAAGCACTAGAAAGGCTACTGGTGATTATAATTGTGTGGTTCCTACCTTGCATGGAATTTACTTCCTGCTTCAGGGGTCTTCTACTCTGAGAGCCTCAAGGAAAATCAGGTTAAGTAGTTCTACTCTAGACGTCAAGGAGAAACTTATATTCTTCTCCTCCTTCCATCATCTCCATTTCCTTCACTTAGCATCCTTATCCTTAAGCTAGTCTTCATGGATTTTATTTTTCATCACAGTGGTACAATCTAAGGCAACATTTCTACAGGCTTTTTATTGAACATTCAGTTCACATGATCATAAACTTTATGTCAACTTAAAATCCAGTTATCAGAATTTTAAATAAAATTCCTAGTATTAAAAATCATCCATTACAATGAGTATATTACTTCAGTGACATTATTTACAAATTGTGCCAGCCCATGTGTTTACCTCTGGAGGCAGCTTGACTCAGAGTTCTGATTCCCTTTTAAATGGAGTTAAACATAGAGCTTAAAAGCAAGGGTTCCCTGGATTAGCATGAGTGGTTTCAAAACCCGCTTCTGCCTCTTACTAACCGTGTGACCTTGAGTAAGTTAGTTAGAAATGTGCTTCAGTTTTTCATCTATAAAATATAGAATCAATTTTATAATATTATTATGAGGATTAAGTGAGATAATGCACAAAAGATTCCAAGAAGAGTGTGGGGCCCATAGGACACACTCCATCAGCATGAAGTATCACTTCATCACATACCGATTCCTTCTTGCTTAGTCCACTAAATTAAAAAAAAAAATCAACTCACAATTACAGATTGTTAAGATTAGAAACACTTGTTGATTTTGTCAGATTTCTCTGGGTATTCATATTTGATTGGACCCAGAAACACTAAGAACATTTTTCAACGAAGAAATCAGTACTGTGTCAAGTGTTGACAAGGTAGCCAGCTCCACTCACTTGAAGTGTGGGAGAAAAAAAATGCTTCAACCTCAGAGATTAAAGCTAGTAGTTTCCTAATACAGTTTTTGTCTTTTTCATTTGGTTGTGGAAAGCATTTCTTAGTTCTCTTTGCATGTGACATTTTGTTTTGCTTTGCTTTGTTTTCCTCAATTCTTAATATGTGAATTTCTTTCTCTAATGAAAGAAGGAAATTTCTAAATGTAAGAGAAGAATCAAGATTTCTGCGATTGACTTTAGTGCCAGCTCATTCTTTTTAAAAAAAATCCAAATATCTTATCCTCAATAATAAAAATGGTGATAATGTTGTCCCTAAACCAGTAAGTTCTGGCTCGTATACACCCGTGGCGGATTCATGTCAATGTATGACAAAACCAATACGGTATTGTAAAGTAAAATAAAATAAAATAAAATAAATTGCCGATAATGTTACTGAAACATATCACTGAGCAATTCACAGACAATTATAAAATTGGCCTAATGAAATTTCCAGTGTCAATAAGAAAGTCTCAGTGTCATCCCTTGTTTCAGAACCTAAAATTTGCACCTTTAACTTGGACAGTCAGAGAGATTTTGTAAGACCAGTGTTATGCAATTGCTTCTCTTCTTGCACAGAATGGTGAAAACACATATCCCCGTCACTGAGATTTGTTCACATTTCCTTCAATTCTTTGATCAGGATCATGTAACATTTTGTTAATCATTAACTTCTCTGGGAAATATAATAATCATAAAGATAAGTAGAAACAACATTTACTAGCAAGTTTCCATGAATTTACTGTAGTTTAGCTAATTGGTCATTTTGTGATTTTCATGAACAACTAAGACTTTATTGCTGGCTGCAATTTAGATTCAGGATTTAGAAATGGAGATTCTAAAGAAACAAAGTTTTGATTACCCACTAACTTCTTAAATTTATCTGTATGCTCCCATAACACCATATATTATTCATACATCATCTCACATTTGTGTAACTGTTTAATTTTTCTCTTTCTCACTGAACTTGCAACCCAGAGAAAGCAAAGCTTCTTTTGTTTGGTGTTGTGTAGCCAGTGACTAGCAGACTGCCTTGTACCTAGTGAGATCTCCATATACATTTCTCAACCATATAAATGAATAATTGAGCAAACCAGTCCAAGTTATAAAGAAAAAATTAAGATAAAAATTTATTATGGAAACTAAGCTGTCTTTCATGTGTCACACTAATGAGTTGTTGAAAGACCATCATGTAAATTATAGTATTTCAACATTCTATTTTATTGCTTGTCTTTTCCAAAATTAAACAAATGCATCTTACTGTAATTAATTTAAGATGTATGCTGTTTCAGAAACCAAAGATGAGACACATTTGTCAACCAGGGAGTTAAAGGAAGAAAAATATGTGAACTCTACCTTAAGCTAAATAGTTTCTAAAGGGAGATTTTTCCCCACTGCATTATAAATTCCAGCTAAAAAATGCAGAAGGAATGATAGAATTACAGATCATCATTTTCCAAATCCCTGTGAAATAATGACCAATGATCATCAGTGGATACTAAATCATTAGACAAAAAATTAAAAGGGAACCTCAGACTGACAATACCCAGACTCACTGGTCTTAATATCACAAAAAGAAAAATGACCAGGCATTTTGTGGCTACTAGTGTGATGTATATAACACTCACAACACCATCTGTGAAGTATAAGCATACCCTATTTTATTGCACTTCACAAATATTGAAGGTTTAAAACTGAAGGTCTGTGGAAACCCCTCTTTGAGCAAATCTATTGGCACCATTTTTCCAAGAGTATTTGCTCATGTTGTGCTTCTGTGTCATCTTTTGTAATTCTCATGATATTTCAAACTTTTTCATTATCATTATATTTATTATGGTGACCTGTAATTAATGATCTTTGATGTTATTACTGCAAAAAGATAACAACTTTCTGAAGGATCATATTGATGGTTAGCAATTTTTAGCAATAAAGTGCTTTTTAATTAAGGTATGTACATTTTTTAGACATAACACTATTTATACTTAATAGACTAGAGTGCAGTATTAACATAATTTTTCTAAAAAATTATTTTCAGTTGGAGGATAATTGCTTTACAACATTGTGTTGGCTTCTGCCATACAACAACATGAATCAGCCATATGTATACATGTCTCTTCACTCCTGAACCTTCTCCCTGCCCCTATAGGTTGTCACAGAGCACCATGCTGAGTTCCCTGTTATATAGCAATTTCCCATTAGCTATCTATTTTACACATGGTAATGTATATGTTTCAGTGCTATAAGCAATGGGAAATCAAAAAATTTTTGTGACCTAGTTTATTGAGATATTCATTTTATTGTGGTGGTTTGGAACTGAACTCACAATATATCCTAGGTATGCCTGTTTTCTTGCCAAAAATCAAATCTGCATCTTATCAAGCTTCTAGATCAAATTTCCAGTTTATCTGATCTACAGGGGACAGAGGAACATGCTAGTGACACCAGATGTAATAAATCCAGACCATAGGAAATTCTACCAAATAAACAGCTCCATTCTCTCCACAAATATATGGCAAAGGGGAAAGAAGAAGAAGGAGAAACCTATGGTTTGAAAAAGATTTAAAAGACATACCAACCAAATGCAATGTACAAACACTTTGGGATTTGAAAAAAATCATAAAATGACAAATTTTTTAAACTATGAGAGGATAATAAAATTTTGAATACTGAATAAACCATTTGGTTTTAATTAAGAATTATTGTTAATTCTTTTAGAGATGGCTATAGTATTGGTAAAAATCTTTTAGAGATACATACTGAAGATACATATGGAAGAACTGTAATACAAAAAAAAAAAGAAAAGAAATTTAATGAACCAGATTACTACAATGGTGTGGTCAACCACCCAGAACCAGACATTCTGGACAGTGAAGTCAAGTGGGCCTTAGAAAGCACTGCTGTTAATAAAGTTAGTGGAGGCAATGGAATTCCAGTAGAACATTCAAAACCCTAAAGGATGATGCCATTAAAGTGTTACATTCTATCTGTCAGCAAACTTGGAAGACCCAGCAGTGGCCACAGGACTGGAAAAGGTCAATCCTCATCTCGGTTCCCAAGAAGGATCATGCTAAACAATGTGCTAACCATCAGACAACTGCACTCATCTCCCATGTAGTAGGGGAAGGCAATGGCAACCCACTCCAGTACTCTCACCTGGAAAATCCCATGGACAGAGGAGCCAGGTTGGCTGCAGTCCATGGGGTCGCACAGAGTCGGACATGACTGAAGCGACTTAGCAGCAGCAGCAGTAGTACGTGCTAGTAAGGTCATGCTTAAAATCTTGCATAATAGGCTAGGCTTCAGCCTTATGTGAACCAAGAACTTCCAGATGTTCAAGCTGGGTTTAGAAAAGGAAGAGGAACCAGAGATCAATTTGCCAACATTCACTGGATCATAGAGCAAGCTAGGGAATTCCAGGAAAACATCTACCTCTCTTTCATCAACTACATGAAGCCTTTGACCATGTGGATCATAATAAACTGTGGAAAGCTCTTCAAGAGAGGGGAATACCAGACCATCTTACCTGTCTTCTGAGAAACCTGTATTCAGGTCAAGAAGCAACAGTTAGAACCCTGCATGGAACAACTGATTGGTTTAAGATTGAGAAAGGAGCACGGCAGGGCTGTCTGCTGTCACCCTGTTTGTTTAATCTATACACTGAGCACATCATGAGAAATGTTGGGCTGCATGAGTTATAAGCTGGAATCAAGATAGGCGGGAGAAACATCAGCAACTTCAGATAGGCAGTTGATAACACCCTAATGGCAGAAAGCAAAGAGGAACTAAATAGGTTCTTGATGAGGGTGAAGGAANTTTGAAATTGAAGTCACAGGAGACAAAGGATGAAGCCTCCATGGGGAGTGAGCAGAGCCCGGGGCCAAAGGTAGCATCCACCACGGGCAGCCTCCAGTGACCCCTCACCCCTCTGAGCTTCATCTCCTCTTAGGCAAAGTGGGGCCTGAAGCCCTTGTAGTCAAATCTTAGCTCCTACCTCCCTGCCTTCTTTTCTAAACAAGCCCCTGGGACCCCCAGGGGTGAGTGGAGGTTGGGCCTCAGGGCTCAGGACACCTTCTACCCAAAGGTATGGCTCTGGCCTCACAAGACACAATTTAGCCAGCAAATGGTTGTTTTGGAATTCTCCCCCAGATTCCCACATGCCATCAGCTTGGGGCAAACCTGGAATTTCTGAAAGACCTTTGGGTCAGGGCCCAGGGCCCAGCAGCCACCATCAGCCATGCCAGGAAAGGTGGGGAGCGTCTTCCTTTGGTCTCTGGCATGACCACCCCTGGCACCCTGACCCCGTGCCTTAAAGGATCCCACAGATACTGTGACAAGAGCTGGGCTCCTGGCACCCATGTTTTGGGGGCTCTGCTGGGGGCTGGAGCTGAGGTCTGGGGAGACTCCCCGCTCCAGAGCAGGGACAGTCTGACTTGGAGCCAAAGGCCTGGCTGTCATCCCAACAGGGCCACTCACTGCAGGGTAGGGATAACTTTCTGGGCCTCAGCTTGCTCCTCTGTAAAATGGGGACACACCATCCACCCAGCCAGGTAGATGGGGAGGAGATGGCCAGCTTGGGTGCGAGCAGGGGCTGTGAAACTTGGCCCGATAGGCGTGCACAGTGGGCGCAGAGACTTCTTCGGCTGGTGGAAGGAACAGGGTGTGCGGGNTGGGGACACACCATCCACCCAGCCAGGTAGATGGGGAGGAGATGGCCAGCTTGGGTGCGAGCAGGGGCTGTGAAACTTGGCCCGATAGGCGTGCACAGTGGGCGCAGAGACTTCTTCGGCTGGTGGAAGGAACAGGGTGTGCGGGGAAAACCCACTCAGCCACGCGGTCCACCAGAAGTGAGCCACCGTGAAGCACATCTCCCCGGGGAGGCCTGCTTAGCGGGGCTGGGCACTTGGTAGGAGAGAGGTCCAATACAGGGTCAGTGAGGGGTGGGCAGGTGGGCAGGGCCACCCTGCCCAGAGCAGGCTTCCCCTGGCTCAAGCAAACCATAGCCCAGCCCAATCCTAGAGAATGACTGTCTGCAAAGGCCCCCCTGCCCTTTGCCCGGGGGTTGGCGGGGGCCCTCTGGAGCCCAGCATCCCCTCANAGGGAGGGATTGTGGGCAGGAGGAGAAGGGGACGACAGAGGATGAGATGGCTGGATGGCATCACTGACTCGATGGACGCGAGTCTGAGTGAACTCCGGGAGATGGTGATGGACAGGGAGGCCTGGCGTGCTGCAATTCATGGGGTTGCAAAGAGTCGGACATGACTAAGTGACTGAACTGAACTGAACTAGGAAGATCATAACACAAATAGATATAAAATGAATTATTAAGTTAGCACAAGATATAAAAGTGATAAATTATACCATTGTAAATTTATTAAATTGTATGTAAAATGGTATACTATTAGTTCACGATAGGCATCCTTGACAACTTTAAGCCTCATGAGGCCCCAAAGCCCTAGCCTTGAGGTCATCTACAGCCAGCAGAAAAGGCTGCCATCTGGTTGGTTTCACCATCAGTAGGACCACTTGCACCTACCAAATCTTCAATCTAAGAAGTTTTACTTTACTACTGCTGCTGCTACTGGTAAGCCGCTTCAGCTGCATCCGACTGTTCAACCCCATAGACGGCAGCCCACCAGGCTCCCCCACCCCTGGGATTCTCCAGGCAAGAACACTGGAATGGGTTGCCATTTTCTTCTCCAATGCATGAAAGTGAAAAGTGAAAGTGAAGTTGCGCAGTCGTGGCCGACTTTTAGCGACCCCACAGACAGCAGCCTACCAGGCTCCTCCGTCAATCATGTTCGAATAAGCCAATCATGTTCTCTTGCAGGAGGCAGGTGTCATCCACACTTGTCACTACAAAACCATGGCCCATGCTGGTACACTTCGTTTCGAGTACAGTCCCTTGGAGCGCTGCACTGGGACTCCATTGGACTCCTTTGGAGTGCTGCATTGGGAGACACTGCATTGCAGTGTTCACCTCCCCTGAGGCTGTGGGTAAATGTAACAAAAATTTTCTTGCCAATCTTAAATGATGATTATTTAGATTTCATGTTTGGCTATCTTATACTTTTTAGGACAGGGGATCCCTCCTATGTTATGGTAAAAAAAAAATTTTTTTTGAATGTTTGATTTCAGAGAAGACAGGAAAGGAAAAAAAAATATTTTAAAGACTGAAAGAAAACTGCAAAATGTAATTAAATGCATTCAAATCAATGACAGCAAATATAAATTGATTAAATCTTTATTTTAAAGACATACAATATTGGATTTGACTAAAACTAAGAAAGAAAAACAAAGCAAGAAAGAATTATAACTTCTTATATGGAATATATTTTAATAAAATGTAACTAATAGGTTAAAAGTTAAAGGAATAAAAAATAGGTAAACATAAACATTAACCATCAGAAAACTAGTAAGACTGTGTAAATAATGTTAAAATATACCTTAAGAGAAATGATCAGAGATACAGAGAAATATTATGATGAAAGAATCAATGCATCAAAGAAACTTAAATATGTATACATTCAATCAGTTCAGTTCATTTCAGTCGCTCGGTCATGTCCAACTCTTTGTGACCCCATGAATCGCAGCACACCAGGCCGCTCTGTCCATCACCATCTCCCGGAGTTCACTCAAACTCATGTCCATTGAGTCAGTGATGCCATCCAGCCATNGCAGGGATCCATGGTGGAAGCCAGGTGGGTTCTACTCACGCTCCGTCCCCATACGCCTTGATGGCGTTGACACAGTTCTTGGTCCAGCCCCGACTCTGAAGGAAGGGACAGTCTTCCTTGAACTCCAGGCACTGGCCCGTGAAGTTGCAGCCCTCGAAGATTTCTAAGCGGAAGTGTTCCCCGTGCTGCGGGCCCCCACCGAGAGCGAGGAAGGGAAGAGGGTGAAGGGAGTGCCCACAGAAGCGCGTGTGGGTGGGAGTGGAAGCTCATCCCAGGGCCCCGGGGGCACCCAAGAGCTCCTGGGCTGAAGAGCTATCGAGTGCCCTCACCCAGCCCGACACCCGCCCCTCGGCCCAGAACTTGCAGATAAAATTTGTTTGGATGAAAGGCCATCTATTTCTTTAAAACAATTCAGGGTCTCAAATCAATCTACTCTCCTCTTTCTTTAACTAAAGAACCCAGGATCCAGAGGGACCAGCCTGCCTGGAACAGCGGCCGCCCTCGGACTGGCCTGGGGCACTGGGCTTCCTCCTGCCCAGACACACCAAGGCATTTCTGTGCCCATCACCCCCTGGCAACCCCGCCCCGGGCTGCAGGCCATGGGCAGCTTTTAAAGGATAACATTTTACAAACTGTAACAGAATCTTTTATTAAAACATGAAGCCAAAAATCTAAAACAAATAAAGAGATCTCATTTGCTGAAATCCCTGCTGGCTCACTGGGCCGAGGACATACCCTCTTAAGAGTCCCCTGTATTTCCAAAAGCCCGAGGCGGGCCAGCTCCCCTTGGGCTCTGGCGCCGGCGGGGGCTGGGTCTACGCCAGAGCTGGCCCCAAAGACAGCTCTTTATGAGAACAGCATTCAAAAGATACCCAGGATAGTTTTCATACAAATAGCGTTATGCAAGACCCAGGGCCAGCCACGGCAATTCCTTTTTTCCAAGTGTCCGTGACCTGATGGGAAGCCTAAGAAAGCATTCTTACAACCTGAGAGGCTGAAGCCCAGCTGGGTTTGCAGCCCGTGTGGAAAAGAGAGGTTGAGGGGTTTCCACTCAGGGGGCCCCTCCCCTGGGGTCCTCAGATGCTTGTCCAGGGAGGCGCTCCTGCAGACACAAGGCCTGAGATGCCCCATGAGTGGGTCACCCAGCTCTCCAGAACCAGCCGTGTCTCGCCCTAGCATCCAGAGCTCACAGCAGGCCAGTTAGGACTTGAACTTGGGTGACTCCCAAGGAATGGGAATGCCCGTTCCTCAAACCCCACGCTAGGGACAACCAGACACACACAGTCCTTCGCTGAGGAGGAGCGACTCCTCTCATTGTCCACCCTGTGACATGGCAGCCTCTGCTGGGTCCTGTCCCCCAGTTCCCACTGCCTGGCCAAAGATACCTAAGCTGCTTCTGTCGGCCACTCCATCGAAGGCTCCCGAAAAGCGTTACAAGGTGATCTGCGTGGTGGACACACCAGGCCCACGTGAGCCTTATTTTAGCTGAATGCTTCCCCCATCTGGTTGTAAATCCAAACTTCTGATGTTTCCAATAGCATCTTAGGTGGAAAATTCAGCAAGACTTTGGCATCGGAAATCGAAACTGACGCACGGCTGAAAACACGGGCATGAAAACTCCCGGGGCTCTCTGATTCGGTCCCCACGCATGGGAGTGGCTAGGTCTGTGTGGGAACATCTCGCCGTCCTAACGATCCTATGGTCTCACCTGTTCCTAAAGCTGGGAGGGTCACCCCCCTCCCAATACCTGTTCCACATCTTAAGCAGCCCTGGATCACTCCAGCAGGAAGCCCCCCAGCCCCCCGCCAGCCAGGTGGAGGACCCCGGCCCACTCACCATCCTCACGGGCCGACAGGAGCCCATGTGGTCGTTGTGGCCGTTCCAGCGGTAGAAGTCGGGGTAGTCGCCGTGCTCCAGGACGAACTGCTGGCCCCGGAAGTCAGGGTGGTCGAAGCAGACCCAGGCCCCACTCTCCACGCGGACCGAGTTCACCCGGTTCATGAAGCCTCGGTCCTGGAAGTTGTCACAGTCCCCGAAGACCTCCAGCTTCCTGCCCGTGAAGTGCTTGCCCTCGTAGAGTGTGATCTAGAAGAGCCAGGTGAGAGGGCACAGGGTTGGATGCGCCTCTCCTTTCAGTTCTGGGAATGGACACTTGGGGCCCAACACCCCCACTGAGCCCTGAGTCCCCAGGCCAGACCTGCTGCATACACTAGGTGCACAACCCTGTCTCTTGATCAGGTGAGAGAACACATGGACGGCAGGCTGAGGTCAGCCGCAGTGCCCTGCACCCCCACCCCGGGGCCTATGGTTGAGCAGACAAATCTCAGAAGATCCGAGGAGACAGGCACTTCCCGTTTGTCCAGGGGCCCCTGTGAAAACAGCCTCTTTTCAAACTGCCACTGCAGTTTTTAAACTCAGTTTTTGTTCATCGTTAAAACACAACATCCAAAGAAATGCTTCCAAAAGAAAATACTTCACTCAGGACTCGCCATTATAACCGAATACTCAGTTTTCAGAAAGTCAGGTTTCTGGGACCCGTCTGCTTCACCAGACAGACTGAATTCAACAGAGCCACGTCAGGGCCCGGCGTGGGATTAACGGCTCAATGTTTTTTCAATGTAGCCGCGTCCCTTTGTGCCCTGGGCCACTCCTCCGGGTGACATGCATGTGTTAGATCTGGAGCTTTTCTAGCCTTGCGGTCAGTTCAGACACCGTGCTCCATGGTGATGTAGCACTGAAGGGTGGCCTCAAACTGGACACTGTGGACCAGATGGTAACCAGAACTATTGTGGTGATCATCTGGTAAGGGATAAAAATATCCAGTCACTACGTTATACACCGGAAACTAAGCCAGTCTTGTTAGTCAGTTGTACTTGAATAAAAAAACAGAAACAAACATGAACCATATCAACCTCAAACTCACTTTCTGCAGAGGAACCTAACATCCCGACCATTCAGTAACTCTTCAGGGGCTTCCCTGGCGACTCAGATGGTAGAGTCTGCTTCTGCAATGCAGAAGACCTGGGCTTGATCCCTGGGTTGGGAAGATCCCCTGAAGAAGAGAATGGCTATCCACTCCAATATTCTTGCCTGGAGAATCCCATGAGGAGCCTGGTGGGCTACAGTCCATGGGGTCACAAAGAGCTGGACAGGACTCCTAGAAGGGGCCTGGCAAAGTGATGCTGCCTGAGCCCAGGGACTGTGCTCATCCTGGGTGTGTGCTGTCTCTGATGGTACAACTGCCTCCCTGGGCCCCTCGGAGTTAAGTGAGGCCAGAGGCTTTGGCCAAAAGGACGTGCGTGGACTCGGAAGCTCTGAAAACCTCTCATTTCTCCTCTCTGCCTCTGCCGCTGTCAGAGTGTAGCTCTGCAGCAGAGGGTGTGTGGACCATGCCGGAGGGGAGCTCTTGGGGCTGTTTGTTACTGAGGCATAACCTAGCCCGCGCAGACAGATGTAGTAATACTCTCACTCACTAGCCTTGAACGTAGCCCCTGGGGTCCAAAAGACAGGGAGCTAGAGAAGAGGGGAGAGGTCCAAATTTACCCTACTTCCTGCACCAGTCTGTTTGAGGGCTCTCCCTACCCCCAGATATTCAAGGACAACTGGTCACCCACAGAATTCGGAGACCCCCCCCTCAGATCTGAACAGTTGTGCAGAGAACTAGCCCCAAGTGCCTCTGGGCGGATTCTGAGGAAGGAGAAGCCACATTAGAACAGCCTCAGGGCCCAGGGCCTGTAAGGCAAGGCAGGGGTCCCCCACCGCAACCCAGGCACCCCTCACAGCTCACCACCCTGCCTGCTTCTGGCTGGGGGTTGGAGCCCCAGAGCCAGCGCTTGCTGGAGGGGCTGGAGGGAGTGTTGGGGGGACTTCCTAACCCCCACATCACAGAGGTGCTCAGCCAGGGCCAGGCTACCCCCGGGTTGTCAGATGCAAAGGCTACCAGGCAGCAGTTTGCCACCCTCCGCCCCCAGCCCCCAGCCGGAGCANTGCTGGAGGGGCTGGAGGGAGTGTTGGGGGGACTTCCTAACCCCCACATCACAGAGGTGGTCAGCCAGGGCCAGGCTACCCCGGGGTTGTCAGATGCAAAGGCTACCAGGCAGCAGTTTGCCACCCTCCGCCCCCAGCCCCCAGCCGGAGCACCAAGAGACACGGAGGGGGTTCTGGGCGCTGCCGCGGGCACTCACCTTCCCCGAGCGCTGCGCCATGGTGCGCCTGGGCCGCCTCGAGTGCCGGCCCGTGGGCCGCGGGGCCCCAGATATAGCGGGCGGCGCCCTGCTGGCTCAGCGCCGCCCCGACAAAAGATTTGCTGGGCCGGCTGGTTAGTGCTGTCGGGCGTGCTAAGCCCGCGAGGGGCCGCCCGGCCGGAGCGACTCGCCCCGCCCCCGTCTGGGGGGGTCTCCCCGGTGTTCACGGGGGTCACCGCGCCCGGCTAGGCTCGGGCTCGGCCCCCGAGACCCACTCTCTCTCGGGCTTAGCCTGCCTGCTGGTCCCGCTGAGTCAGGACCACACGCCCCCCCGCTGCCCGCCGCTGCCGTGGGGCGGGGGGTCTCCAGGCTCCCCTCCTCCTCACCGAGCCCTGAGCCTTCCCAGACGGCCGGCCACTCCCCTCTCCCACCTGGACCAGGGATCACCCTGTTACTGAGTCGTTCTCTGGGTAAAGGATGGACCCCAGGCTCCAGAGGGCAGAGATGACAGCCCCTGCCCGCCACCTGCCCTCTTATCTTGCCCAACCCAAATTGGTGTATCCCCACCCACAGTGAGGCCAGACAAACCCAGGGATGGAGTTCAGCACAGAGAAAGGTTTCTTGCAAAGGAGAACCAGGCGACTCATGCTCAAAAGCCTGCAGCTCCCTGGTGGGTTCCGGTGTTTCTAAAGCAAGGTGATGGGGAGAGTCCCAGGGTGTGCGCTGATCAGCTCTGCGACAAGTCTCTGATTGGTTGATGGTGAGGTAATGGGGCAGTGTCACAGGGTTAACATGATCAATCCTCAGGCTCCAGTAGGTCCGGGGGCCACAGTGCTCACGGTCATCCAGCAGTTAACTTCTTTCACTTGGTGAGGATTTTAGCATCTGTAAAACAACTCAGGAAAGGTGCACAGACACTGTTCCCTAGGTACTTCAGGGAGGAACTAAAGACTCTGTGACTGCCGTATGGCTGATGTACTGTTCAAATTCTGACCAGCTTTCCTGGCCCAACTACTATCCATTTTTATCACTGCATGTTCACATCCTTCCGATTACTAATTCTTTTTTTGTTGTTCTTAACTGATTTGTTGTTGTTCAGTCACTAAGTCGTATCTGATTCTTTGAGACCCCATGAGCTGCAGCATGTCAGGATTCCTTGTCCTTAACTATCTCCTGGAGTTCACTCAGACTCGCGTCCATCGAGTCGGTGATGCCATCCAGCCATCTCATCCTCTGCTGCCCCCTTCTCCTCCTCCCCCCAATCTTTCCCAGCATCAGGGTCTTAAAGTTAATTTAATGTATTTATTTTGGGCTGTGCTAGGTGTTCAGCTGTATCCATAGGCCTTTTCTGGTTGGGCATGTGGGCTCTTAGTTCCCTGACCAGGGATTGAACCTGCGTCCCCTGCATTGGGAGGCGACTTCTTAGCCGCTGGACCACCAGGGAAGTCCCCCGATCATGAATTCTTGAGCCAGGCTTTTGTGACTCAGCCGAGGCCTGGGAGACAAGAGGCAGGCAGGGGGCATGGGAGGAGGAGGGGTCTGTGAGGGAAGGCCCCTTAGGGTCCTGCTCCCTTACACTGTGGTCTTAATTCCCAGCCTCACCATAACTTTTCTGCTCCAGTAGCACCCTGGTCTGCACCCCCCACCCCTCAACACACACACACACATCTTCATGTCTGGCAGTGGTCCTGAAGCCTCCAATTCTCTCTTGCTCCTGGAATCCTGTCCTCTCCCAGCCCCAGTCAATGCTTACCCTCAATCTGTTGAAGTGTCACACGCCCCAACTTGAACCCCCCTGCCCTTGCCAATGGGCTGCAGGGCTCGGCACCCAGACCACCCCGGATGGCAAGGATGAGTTTACAGAAACACGCAGCCCCACCTCGGCGTGGGGCTTTCTAGGGCCTGGAAGTTCTTGGCACATGAGAGAGGCTCAGAGATGGTTTGCGGAGTGAACAGAGTCAACACTGGGGCCACAAGATGCGCAGCCCTCCAATTGCTGGGAGATGAGATGGGAACACAGGAAACAGCACGGCGGTCAGCTGGGGCAAGGCGCCCACGGGAGCGCGAAGGAAAGAGACGTCATTTGGAGCAGGGGGACCTCGGGGGGCTTCCCAGGGCACAGAGCAACAAGGAGCGGGTGTGGGAGCAGTCTGAGCTGTTCTCGGGAGGGCAAGTGTTACCACCATCACACAGATGAGACACCTGAGGTTCAGGAAAAAGAGGTCATGGATTCTGGGGGTTCAGGGGGGCCCTGCCCCTGCTCTGGGAGGCTGTCACATGTAGTACATACACTACAACCCACATGTCACCTTGCATCCAAGGGTCAGGCCTCCCAGGGGGCCCAGGCCTGACCCTTGCCCCCCACAGGCATCCACACTGGCCAAACCACACACTCTAGCATTTGCCTTTGGACACGGGCCCTGTTGCAGAATACAATTAAAAGCAAGTTCTCCCAACCCAGAAAGCCTGTCCACATAGGTTAAAGAGAAAGAATCGTTGTATTATTGACATTAAACCCAAAAGCCATGCTTCCCGGGCAATCTGCGGCAGTGACTGCAAAGACAGGGACATCTCAGCCTTCATACAGTCAGGGAGGCTTTCTCATTACGTACGTGTACATGTGCTCAAGATAAAATTGCTAATTTTCTCGTATCTGTATGCCCAGAGATAGGCTTTGCAGTTCAGAGTAAGGTGATGGCTGACATTAAGTCCTTCTCCTCCCAAGAAACTGGGAGGTGGGATGTTGTTTCAAGGAGATAGCTCCCAGATGCTAAAGGAAAAACCTTCAGAGTATTTAGGATGGCAAGAGGCTTATTTAGCCGTCAAACTGATGCATATACATGAGAAAAAGAGAAAGGAATTCTGGAAAATAAAGGAAGGGAAGTCTCTCTCCTTGTATTCAACTGGGAAAATTAAACCCTTTATTATTTTCTTAAACATAGGCTTTATTTTTTCTAGCAGTTTTAGGTTCACAGCAAAATTGACTAAAAGTATAGAGAGTTCCCACGTCCTCCCCAGCCTCACATAAACAGCTTCTTCCACCATCAGCATCCCACCACCCCAGATGGTACATTCCTTGTAACTGATGAACCTATATTGACACATCATTACCACCTGAAGTCCATAGTTTACAATATAATTCACTCTTGGTGTTGAATTTTGACAAATATAAAATGATATGTATTTGTCATCATAGCATCTTAAATATGGAATATTTTCATTGCCCTAAAAATCCTCTGGGCTCTGCCTATTCATTGCTCTTCCTCACTGTGCCCCCAACTCCCGGCAAGCACTCACTTCTTTTTTTTTAATTTAATTTAATTTTTTAAGAATTTTATTTAATTTTGGCTTAGCAGTGAGTGGCAAGCAGGATCTTCAGTTTCCTGACCAGGGACTGAACCCAAGCCCCCTGCAGTGAAAGCCCGGAATCCTAGCCGTTGAATCACCAGGGAAGTCCCACAAATACTGTGCTTATGGGTAAAACCATGGGACAATTGGGGTTTCCCTGGTGGCTCAGCCGTAAAGTATCTGCCTTCAATACAGGAGACATGGGTTCAATCCCCGGGTCGGGAAGAGCCCCGGAGAAGGGAATGACAACCCACTCTAGTAATCTGGCCTTGGAAATCCCATGAACAGGAGCCTGGCGGGCTACAGTCCATGGAGTTGCAAGAGAATTGGACACGGCTTAGCAACTAAACAACGTCAGGACAATGGCTCACTGCCCGTTATAGGGTCTGAAACACCCCTGGGCCCTGCCAGCTGAAGGCTTCCCGCCCTCTGTCATTCTGACAAGCACCTTCAAATTTCCAAATGATCCCAGGGACCATTCTTGCCCTCTTCGAGGTTCACACCTTTAGTGAAATTGCTGGGGCAAGCATGAGTACACCTTCAGCTCCACGGGATGCAGGAGAGGCCCTTCGACCCGTGGATTTGTGTTCAGCTGCTCAACATCGTCCATCAGTACTTTGACGCATCTGGGTTTGCTCCACTGTTTACTGCTTATTCATATCCTTTGTCCACTTTCCCCGAGTCCTTCCTGACTGGTGTGTGCGTGTTAACCTAAACCTATTACCTATTCCTTTGTGGTTGGTAGTCTATCAGCCTGTTATCCGATCCTTTTCGCGTCTGTATGTTACCCTGTTATCTATTCCCTTGTTGTGTCCATGTGTGTTTTAACCTGCCATCTAACCTATTCTCTATTCCTTGGTGGTCTGTGTGAATTAAAAGACCTTTCCCCATCTGTGGCTTAGACCACTGGCCTGGATCCCGTTGGACAGGCACGGAGGGAGCTCCTTTAGCCAGAACCTGTGCTCTGCTAAGGCAGCCTGTCTGTGGACCAGCGGGAGCCTGAATCTTCTGGGTGGAGGGGTGAGACATCCTCTGGCTTGCTCAGTGTCGGGCCCTACTGACCAGGGTGCCCTGCTCTGCCCTAGTTCAAAGCCGTTTCTGGGAGACCGGAAGACATCTCCGTCCCACAAGAGGGGCCAGAGGTCTCCAGGGGGAGCATCAGATTGGGGCAGGGAAGGAAAGGGTGGGAGTGCAAAGGCCGGTGGACACCTAGGTCCTAGAAGAATCCCCTTGTTCTTCCCACACCCAATCCTACCCTCAAATACTGAGCCGATGAAGTTAAGTGAACGGTGCTGAAGCCTGACCCCTAGAGGTGGTTACAAGTATACCTCCCTTTCCCAGGGAAACGGGCCAGGCTGGAATGGGTTTCACTTGTGGCCCAGATGGTAAAGGGTCTGCCTGCAATTTAGGAGATCTGGGTTTTGATCCCTGGGTCAGGAAGATCCCCTGGAGAAGAGCATAGGTACCCATTCCAGTATTCTTGCCTGGAGAATCCCATGGATAGAGGAGCCTGGCAGGCTGCAATCTATAGTGTCAAAAAAGAGGTGCAAATGACTGAAGGGACTTAGCGCGCATGTACAGGGAGGATGGAGAAGCTCTACTGAGTCTGCAAAAACAAGACCGGGAGCTGACGGTGGCTCAGATCATCAGCTCCTTATTGCAAAATTCAGGCTTAACTTGAAGAAAGTAGGGAAAGCCATGAGGCCATTCAGGTTTGACCTAAATCAATCCCTCATGATTATACAGTGGAAGTGACAAACAGATTCAAGGGAATAGATCTGATAGACAGAGTGCCTGAAGACCTATGGACAGAGGTTCGTAACATTGTACAGGAGGCAGTGACCAGAAGCATCCCCAAGAAAAAGAAATGCAAGAAGGCAGAGTGGTTGTCTGAGGAGGCCTTACAAATAGCTGAGGAAAGAAGAGAAGCAAAAAACAAGGGAGAAAATGAAAGATATACCCAACTGAATGCAGAGTTCCAGAGAACAGCAAGGAGAAATAAGAAGGCTTTCTTCAATGAACAATGAAGAGGTAGAGGAAAACAATAGAATGGGAAAAACCAGAGATCTCATCAAGAAAATTGGTGGTATCAAGGGAATATTTCACATAAGGATGGCCGAGATAAAGGACAAATGGTAAGGACCTAACAGAAGCAGAAGAGATTAAGAAGAGGTGGCAAGAATACACAGAAGAACTATACAAAAAGATCTTAATGACCCAGATAACCACAATGATGTGATCATTCACCTACAGCCAGACATCCTGGAATGTGGAGTCAANAAAGAACTGATTCATTGGAAGACCCTGATGCTGGGAAAGATTGAAGGCAGCAGGAGAAGGGGATGACAGAGGATGAGATGGTTGGATGGTATCACCGACTCGATGGACCTGAGTTTGAGTAAACTTCAGGAGTTGGTGATGGACAGGGAGGCCTGGTGTGCTGCAGTCCATGGGTCCCAAAGAATCGGACACAACTGAGTGACTGAACTGAAGGAAACAGCATCAAGAGCTGTGTGTGACGATGAAATCAAGAAGGAAAAAGGGCCCACAGAGAGGTTAATGGAGGAGACAGCCAAGGAGACTCAGGTGGCGATGGTGAGCTGGAAGACCAGTGGGCGGAAATGAGACCTGCAAAGAGAAGTCACCAACCGTGTGCAGTGCTGCTGGAGGGGCAGGAGAGAAACTCGGAAATAACCCACTGGATTTGGTGACAAGGAGGTGATGAGCAATCTTGGCAAGAGCAGCATCATTAATGACCTGGTGGGCAGTGAATGGACAACTTAACTTTGGTCAAATTCCATTACATTAACTTGAATTCATCATGTGATTTCATAGTTTGTATTTACTATGAATGGCAAAATAATTTTGGACATACACCTCATTTTGTTATTTGCACATACAATACTGCAGTTAATCTAGGACAGCATGTATGTCCCACTAAGAAAAAGGTTAGAATGTAAGGCTAGGTCTTAGGAGTGATGACGTACAATATTAAATCACAACATTTAAGTCGAGTCTGGCAGCTGTAAGGGCCCAGAGTGAATGTGGTTACTGCCTGCTGCTCACACCTCTAAGGCAGTTTCCTTATCTGTACAGAGCCTGGCACCTGCTTAACAGGGTGAAAGTCACCCAGTCGTGTCCGATTCTTTGTGACCCCGTGGACTGCAGCCTCCCAGGCTCCTCTGTCCTTGGAACTCTCCAGGCAAGAATCTTGAGTGGGTAGCCGTCCCCTCCTCCAGGGCATCTTCCCCACCCACGGACTGAACCCAGGTCTCCAGCATTGCAGACGCTACCTTCAGAGCCACCAGGGAAGCCCTCCCAGGGCGACCGTGAAGCAAACAGAGCAGGCACTGCCGGCCGCCTCCCGGCCATGTGCTCGTGCCCGAGTCCTGCCACCACACTCACACTCACTGCACTGGGGACGGTGCTCAGAACACATTTGAATGCACACTTGAGCTGCACCATGTGGAGGGCCAGGTCACCTCCAAACAGGAGCCAGGCCTGGAGGGTGATCCATGAGTCACACTTTAGTTGCCAGGATGAATACACTGGGCTTTCCTGGAGGCACAGTGGCAAAGAACCCGCCTTGCTAATGTGGGAGACATGGGCTCCATCCCTGGGTCGGGATCCAGGGTCCTTGTCTGGAGAATCCCAAGGACAGAGGAGCCTGCCAGGTTAGGCTACTGTCCACGGGGTTGCCAAGAGTTGGACATGACTGAGTGACTAACATTTTCACTTTTCTTTTTTCTCCACATTCAGTCAGAGTACTGACACATAATATTACATCTAAGAACAAACCCTCTTAATAAGGAATGATACTACATTGCTAAAACTTATCTTTATTTAAATAAAAAATATTTGGTGAAGTTCTTTTAAGGCTCAAATTTCATCCTGGAATGATGAGGCAAAAACACTTCAAAGATCCAAAATAACAGCATATTCTAAAAACATAACTTTATCATTAAAAAGTCAGTTACAAAGTGAAATCATATTTGATCAACAGAATCAGTTACATTTCCTTAAATGTTAGAAATGGCCCTGTGAAATTTTACCTGGGAGAGGGCAGCATTTAACATATCAGTCGACTGAGCTAGAGTCGAGGTGATGGACCCCAGGCAAGTTCAGTCTCTGGGTGTCCTTCCAAGCTGCTCCGTTCAGAGCAGGAGGTATGTGGTTTGGGTCTGCAGGAGGTTCGTGAACACAGGAGACTGACCAGGCACTCTTTCCTGCCCTTCACACTCCTGGAGGTGTGGGATGGGGACAGGTCAGTCTCTCTCCTAAGTAAGATCCTGTCTGGACATCAAGCTAAGTACAAGGAATAGTGTTTCCCTGCCTCTCCTTCAAGTACCTAAGAGACAAGCCAGAGGGAGCCCAGAAGGCCCTCAAGAAGCCACAGTTCCACTTGCGAGAAACACTCTGCCCAAGAGGGGGCCTTTGGGGGTATGGGGGACACAGTCATTACTGGAGAACAACTCCCCTCACAGATCTCCCCCAAGGCCACTCAACTCCAGTCAATTAGAGACCCCCCCCAATTCGGGCACTCTACCCACCGCCCACGGCCGCCAGGTGGACCGCTTGCCTCTGTCTGCGGCCGCAGCCCCCAGCGGCACCTTGCAATCCAACCCAGAGCCTCCTGGGAGGCTGTGAAAGGTGCCCTCAGGAGGGCAGCTTTCTTCTTTACTAGCCACACTGAGGAGCACAAAGATTAAGGTTTGCAGCTATTTTATTTACAAGTATACATTTAACACAATGAAATAAACACTGATATACTGAAGCCTAGTTAATAGTAGTGTAACAATATGTATCATTTGAATGATTACATTATTTTAAACAACAAACTACACTGAAAAATTAATGCAATAAAATTCTTGGTCATAATATTATTAAGAAATACAATATATAAATTGAAAATATGATTGCTCAAAATTTGAAAATGGAAGTGAACTCATTTGGACAGAGTCAGAGTTGAACATAATCTGAAAGGAGGGGGCGGGGGAGAATCTCTGACCCAAATGAAATCTTTCAGGTTAACAGAAGAGAAACGAAGCAGTTTGTCTTAAAGGATGACGGGCAGTTGGCTTCCTCAGGCGGGACTGGGCCCCAGCGTCCCCAGTTCTGCAGGAGAATCACATCACCGAGCAGGAAGACTTTCCTTGTGAAGCGGCCCCATCGATTTTTTCTGCCTCCAAAATTATCCTTCTAAAAACATCGACAGCAGTCTGAAAACACAAGAGGAAACCAATTGGCATTAGTTTTAAAGTGGAGCTGTGACCAATATGCAGATGCAAAGAGTCAGACAGGACTCGGCGGCTGAGACGACAACGACGAACGCGGCTTCTGCTGGCCGGGCGGGAGGAGGCCCCCTGCCCAGTCCTGCGCGTGGAGGTCAGGCGTGGGGGCCACCGGCTGCAGGGGCCCCAGCGCTGCAGGAACCAGGGCTTCCACCTCCCCCGGAGACACCCGTTTTCATCCGTTACCACAGGAAACCGGAGGAGCCGTCCTCCCCGGGCTCTGGCCCACTCCCCTCTGACCTTGGGGCCCAGTCTCTGCACCCCCCCATCCCCGGGGTTCTGGACTGGAGCAGGACAGGGGCTCCTCCTGCCTCGCACCGCACCCCGCCCTTCACACCCTTTCCCCTCCCACCTCCTTAAACCTCTCAGCTCTGACTCTGAGGCTGTCCCCCGAGCCACCTGCCTCCAGGGCTCAGCCCTTCACAAGAAGCCCATCCCTCGGGGGAGCCATCAGTCCCTGTCCTTTCGGGGCAGTGACGGTGATAATCCCGAAACACCCGTTTTCAAAAGCCTCGCGGGGTAGCATCTACATCCTGTCATTACCAGGCACCAGCCCCCATCCTGACTTTCAGGTCCGCTCAGTACCCTGCTGGCCAGCATCCCCCGGCCCGCTTCCTCGATCCAGCCACACTTCCCTGCCCTCTCCCCTGGGCCAGCGCGGGCCCCAGGCAGTCTCTGTCCTTCCGCTCCCCGCCCTGCCATCCTGCACCCACACGGTGGACGCAGCCGGGGGACACGCCCCCAAGGCCCCGAGTCCCAGCGCCCACCCACACTTCCCCAGTCCAGTCACCCGCCAGGATGAAGGGATCGCGCCTCCTTCCACTGGGGTCTCTGAACCTCTGCCCTGTTCTCACCCTTGGCTGACGACTGCATTCTACACAGAAGCAGCACCCGTAAGTGAACTCTGCATACTTCGTCCACCAGTGATCATGCCCTTGCGTCTGGGCTCATCCACTCTGGCTCGCGCTTTCCTAGGATGGAATGAAGGAGGCAGCCCTAGGCAAGCCCCAGTCTGCCCCCGGCCCAATGCTCTTGTCTAACCGAGGCCAAGGCTTCAGCAAGCACCCCACTTTCCGCATTATCCATTCCCCTCCTTTGCCACGACTAAGCAGGCACATTGGTATTTATTTCATTCTAAGAAATATGCACAGAAAAATGTGTGCAAAGATGCATGCCAAACTCTTATACAGAGAGTACAGTGTGCCTGGAATCTGGCTTTCTAGATACACCTTAGCACTCCTGATTACCTGTGTGGTCTGACTCTGCCAAAGTGCAGTCTCTTTCACCAGACTGCTGAGATACAGATGTGAAGGCCTCCACAGAAACTAAGCCCAAACTGCAAATACATCTCATAGTTCAGTAACACTCAAGTGCAGTATTTGCACTGACTCGATAGTTTTTTTTTAAACCACTGTGCATTTTGTTATCAACAAAGCTGACTCAATTCCACTGAAGACCGTTTATTTTAAAATACTGGATTTTTGGTTAGTACCAAGCTACACTTGGAAATCTATCATTAAAAAATTCAAGCAGTTTACACAGACTGGTCTCTAATCATGTGACTACTGATGAGGTATCTCTTACTAGTCTTTCTCTTCCTACGCACAGACCAAGAGTAGTAAGCATCCCAGTATGGAGCACTGGTGTGGGCCAGAATCACCCGCACCTCTCATGTACGGAGGTCAGAGGGACTTGGTTGCTCCCACCTGACGGGGAGCAGATTTGACGACAAGGTGAGAAAAGGTCCCGGGAGCCATGACCGAGGGCTGAGAAGTGTCCATGCAGCTGTGAGAATCTCAGCTTTCCAAGGGCACACACACCATCACGGTATGTACCTAACTGGGCTGCAAGAATCTTTCTGCCTTAACAGATTATTTCACGTCTGATAAGGCGTTTGTTGATCTGATGAAGATGCTCAAAAGCAACCAAGGCAATGGTTGAGTTGGGTCATCTGACCCTTAACTTGTCTGGGATGTTTGAGGCCACCATACTGCACCCTTATCTTCTTTTAAGAGTTTTGGTTGATATCAGATACATTTGCTAAATTTATCAGAACTTTTAAAGAATCACAGCAGCTGGAATTTTTTCATTTTAACTTTAAACCTTGAGCACAATTCCATCTTTCCTCTGGATACCGAAAAAGCAGTCTACTGTCTTCTAAATGAAACTGAAAGGTCAAAGAGTAAATCTATCCAGAATGGTATTGAAGAACCTTAAGCTATACTAAAGTATAACATAAACCAGACAGGACAGGCCTGCATCCTCAGACCAGAACGTAGCTCAGTAACAAACCCTAAGCCAACTAGGCCATTCTCAGGGACCACAACCCTAGGTCACGCTCAGAAGATAAATTAGCCTGAGGTTTCTCAGGCGATTTCTTTTGCTTAATGAAGGCGGGGTCCATGCGGTGTCTACACCTTTGAGGCTGCTGGAAAGAGTAATAAAGGAACCGCCAGACACGTCCAGAGCAACACGCACACACGCACACACAGCACGGGGACCACGGGCCCCCGCAGGAAGAGGGAGCGGCTGCTGACGCCTGTGTGACTGTCAGCTGAAAAGGGTAACTGCTCTTGGATCCTCAGATTTTCTCCAAAGAGAACCAACCAAAACAGAGCGAAGTCAGTAAACAGACCAAAGAAAGCGTAGGGCCATTCGATTGCACTCCTCACCCCGAAACATGTTTGAACTGAGATACAGCTGTCACAAAACATGTATTCCAGGTGTACAACATAACGACTCGAAGTAAGTACGTTTTGTGAAAGGATCACTGCACTGCGTCTGGTTCACGGTCACAATTTGTTTCTTCTTGTGATGAGAACTTTTAGGATCCACTCTTTTCTTAGCAGTTTTCAAATATACCGCATAGTCACTGTGCTGTATATCCTATCCCCAAGACTTCTTTATTTTATAATCTGTAGTTTATATTTTCTGACCACCTTCCAATCTTTATAACGTAAATTTTCAAGCACATAGGAAAATGGGGTCAGCCGTATAATAACCGTTGGGCTCTGCTCCGAGCTCACCAAGTGTCAGCGTTTGTGCTGTTTGCTTGCTCCCCTCTCCCCATCTCCCCATCTATTCCATCTGAAACTAGGCTGCAGGCATTAGGAAACCTGGTCCCTAAATACTCTGGTTTGCGTTTTCTAGGAATAAGGATGTAGTTTCTTCCTAATTCCAACACCATCATCACTCCTAAGACAATCATTTCCAAAACATACTCCAATCTCTCCAACTGACTGGAAATGGCTTTCATACTAGCCATTTTAGACCAGGTTCACAGAGACATTTAAATATGGAACAGTCTCCATGTCTCCCTCGATAACACTATCATCTCTACTACACTTTGGGTCAGGCACAGGCCTTCTCATCTATCAGAAAGCACGGTAGAGAGGACCAGATTTGGGTTAAATTGAAAATTCAGTCCAAGTTTTTACACCATCTGAAGTACAGAGTGATCATAAAAGGTCATTCACCTCTTGGATCTTAAATGCCTCACTTCTAAAATGAGACAGATCAACCAAATGATCTGAAGGGTACATAAGACACTCAATGTTTGGTTTAATTCAAATAGAGACAACACAGTTCTCTCTCAGTTCTTATTATCTGAATTCTCACTGTCTGTGTTAGTTGCTCAGTTGTGTCCGACTCTGCGGACTGTAGTCCGCCAGGCTTCTCTGTCCACTGAATTCTCTAGGCAAGAATACTGGAGTAGGTTGCCATTCCCTTCTCCAGGGGATCTTTCCAACCCACAGATTGAACCTGGGGCTCCTGGATTGCAGGCAGATTCTCTACCATCTGAGCTACCAGGGTCTGCACTCAGAAACTAAACGACTGCAGATAAACGTCTTGCTATCTACAACCCAGGAGGCAGCCGCATCGATTTAAGTTCCCTTACCTGCTGACACCGGGACAAACAGACCTGCCTGTCAGGGGACCCCTGGGCTGACCAGGCACCAGCAGAACAGAACCGCTGTGTGTGCAAGTTATGGAGAGCACGGAGCTCAGGGGTCCTGTCCTTGAATCTCAGAATCAAACAAAGGGGATAAGAGAGAAGAAACTGATTTTGGCCGGAGGACTCCTGAGGGCCAAGGAGGAGGTGGGATTTCAGTAGCGTCTCCAAGGGCAGGGGTCTTGGTGAGGAGAGGGGGCGGAGCCGGGGAAGGACAGCCCACTGTCCTCAACCACAAGCCTGTCCTCCAACCCCCGAACTGTAGTTTTCTCACAAAAGTGCAAGCCAATTCATTTTACCTGAGGGTCAGACAAGATAACGTGTTGAAAAGACTTTAAGTATGCGGCTAATCATGTTAAGAGAAGTGTGAGCACACAGGGGAGGCATCTGCACGCGCCACGGTGTTGGGGGAGTGGGAGGGGCTTGGTGGGCCTGCCAAGCGCAGGATCGGTGGAAGAAACTAGAAAAGTGTGACTCACACCCTGCGCTCATCACACGCTGGGCGCTTTGGGGCTTGTTCGACAGACGACAGGCAACTCACTGACAGCTTTTAGGTGAGTGACATCATCTGATCTGCAGTGAATAGAAACACTGGTGAGAACGTGGAGGCGGGAGGCAAGCTGGGCCACTCTGGGTCTCAAGGAAGGAAGAGGGAAAAGGGGACTCGGAAGCCTGTTGATAGAGGACTGACACCCCTCCTCACAGGCCCGAAGAGGAGCATCTGCCTGCAGGGCTGGCGCTGGTGAAGCAGCTTGAGCAACGGTTCTCACTGATTTCTATGTTTCAAAACAACACGTACATCTCACTCAGTTTTACCCAACACAAAAAGGGGGCAGGTACGAGAACAAAATTGCCAAAGTGACTTCAAATCATTCTTGNCTGGTGAAGCAGCTTGAGCAACGGTTCTCACTGATTTCTATGTTTCAAAACAACACGTACATCTCACTCAGTTTTACCCAACACAAAAAGGGGGCAGGTACGAGAACAAAATTGCCAAAGTGACTTCAAATCATTCTTGTTTTTCTTCTACGCCTGGACTTAGTTCTGTACCAGCCTTTAGCATGAAACAAAATAAGACTACGTGTTCACAAAGGAAGTATTGCCTTTACATTAATTACTTTCTATTTATCATACAAATATTCTAGGTCCCATCATACTGACTGAATCAAAGTACCAACAGCCTTTTATCTTCCTAAAGCAACCCAGAGCTGGGTACTCGAGATGGTAGGAGGAGGAAGACTGAACAGGAGTGATGAAGATGGCAGGGAGACACTACTCAGCAACACACACGTCCACGACTGAGGGGATACAGGGCACCCTGAGTTTTAAAAACCACATACCTGATTTTCTTTTGCAGATGACTCCAAAAACGCTGCGTTCCAAGACTCTGCTAATGCTTTCCCTTCTTCATAACTTATCACCCTAACAGAAACAGAAAATTCTAATTGAAGTACTTTGCTCTTTACCACGTAAAGTGTGTGTAACTGACTGGCGAGACAATCAGCTCAGTCTCATCCAGAGTGCACGCAGTCTCTCGGCCACCCTGAGCCAGGGCAGAGCGGACACTGCCTGACGGGGCCGCCCACTCCTGCAAATCCGACATGGTTTGGAGAACAGGACTCCAGCCTCCGCAACAATCGACTCCTTTCTCAGCAGCTTGGCTGTAAGCCCCCCGAGACAGGCCATTCTGAAAGGGCCCACAGTGTCCCCCTGCTGCCCGCGGGCCACGTCTTCCCATCCGGGTCTTCCTCCGATGCTGAGCTCCCCAGGAACAGGGTCCTCAGCCTGGTGCTCAGAAAACTGTCTGGACTAAACCAGCACTACCACTGTCTTTTTAGTTTGCTTTGTGCAAAACGGCCAAAGCATCTGAAGATAATTTTCTACAGTGTGTGCCCTCTTTTTAAAGAGGAAACATTTTCCACGATGGGTGAGATTTTTTACTTCAGTTGTTTCTGTTATGCAGTCATCGCCACACTTCTGAAAACAGAAATGCTACAGCTAAAAATATTCTGGCTTTAAGAACAATTAAAAACAGAACCTCAGTGACTACATCACTTTATATAGTAGTATTTAGAAGCTACATACCTTTCCATATGTAGGTCTTTCTTATTCCCAACCAACATAATAGGTATTCTGTTAACACAAGGGGAAAAAAGCCAAGAACACTAGTCAGTGCCTGATTTGATTGCTCAGATGATACCAGTATATCTAAAATAAGAGATAAACTATTGCTACTTACTGTACTTTCCCCACCATATCCAATAATTTGCCATGGATAACTTTGATCACTTCAAAACTATAAAACAAAAAGCATCAAATCAGACACCCATTTAGTGGTGACATTCTAAAATGGTTGTTATTGATATTTATATTGTTAACAATAGAAAATGTCATAGACTCACCATTTTAATATAAAGTAAACTGAACACAAGGAATTCCTTTATTTTTTCCTAGCACTCTTTTTCACATGTGTATGTATTCAACACTCAGTAGCCCTTACTGAGAATATTCAAGGTGGAATAGGCGAGATACTTAAATTGGAACGTTTACAACTGGGCTGATTTAATCTGTGAATAAAACATTTGTAGAACGTTCCTTAGCAATCAGCCTATGCTCCACACTAATAAGGTAAAAACACAGAAAAGTAAATCAATTAAGTATTTCCCATTTTAATTAGCAGGAAAGTTCAGATCATGTCCATTCACTATTCTGGGCAGTCTGAGGTAAGACAAAGTTTTTTATTCCACTGGTGCAAGAGAATATCTAATGGGATAATTTTTTTCCCTTAACAACCTGTTTGCTCCACCAGACAACCACTAAAAACCATTAAAGTCTGATTGTTACTACTGCCAATTTCAGCATAATCCCTCAGAAGGATTAATGTCACCTAAGCACAGCAAATAAACTCAAGCAAGCAAGAAGTAGGCCTTACCTTTTGATTGATGTAACAGAATACACAAGAATATAACCATTAATATCTATGGAGTATGTCTGAGGAAAGATGGAATATTCATCCTGTGGAAGAAAAAATAATTACATTTGAGTAAAGTCTTCACATGGGGCTTCCCTGGTGGCTCAGTGGTAAAGAATCTGCCTGCAACACAGGAGACCTGGGTTGGAACGCTTGGTCAGGAAGATCCCCTGGAGGAGGAAATGGCTACCCACTCCAGTATTCTTGTCTGGGAGGGGCCTGGCAGGCTACTGTCCTTGGGGTCACAAGAGAGCCAGACACGACTAAGCAACAACGTCTTTATCTAGAGTAACAAGCAATCAAAGAAATCAAAGCAAACAGAAAGCAGATTATTATTTTAGAGACATAGCTTTTACACATCCAAGATTTAAGGCTGGTTTAGGGGCAGTAATATGCTTTAAGCCAATACTGATAAATGGCTCAGGCTAGTCTAAGACTTTCTAGGGACGGCTAACGTCTTGCAGTTTGTGAGAGAGACAGAAGGAATGAAAAGACTGGTTCCGTGTCCCTGTGTCAAGGAAAAGCACCACCACATTTCTCACGGATATAAAGCCCAGAGTCCCTTAGGCCTCACAGAAAATCCACGTGTGCTCTAGTTTACCCCATCAATGTGTATTTTCAGCTATCTCCCTCACATGAGTCACAATGGCCTGAGCCCAGTCCAGGGGTCATTAGTGGGTTGCTACCAGCACTTGAAAAAGAGAGGATGACTAAAGAAACAAAACGCCAGACTCAAGTCAGCATACTCAAGACTTTCTAGGATCGAATGGGCTATTTACTGAGCAACTTTAGGAATTAAAGGCACACCTTATGCCACTGCCTATTAGGACCAGTTTTAAAAGCTTTATGAAGAAGCCTGGTGCTTTGCGTACAGAATTATTTAAAGCACACGAAAGTGTCTAACATCAATGCAGGATTCAAGAGTGCCACTGTCTAGTACAAACATTTCCTGCTTCAGCTGAAATACAGTTGTTACTATACCACCCCATCCCAAGCTCTACTGTAGGAAAATCACACCAAGCCATCCTCACATCAAGTTAACTGTCTCTGTTAACTGTGCTATTTCAGTGTGGTTATGACGATGACCCTGAATCACTGCCCCATGCTAATGTGTCTTTAAAAAAGAGAGAACTACCAATGCTCTGATATTAATCAGATAATAGCATTTAGACATCACAAAGCTTACTACATATGCAAAGTAAAACCATTAATTATTAGTATAATTATGACTAAGTTTAGTTCACTTTAGTGTTGATGCTGAAAATCAAATTATTAATGGAATGACAGATCTTTCTACCCAGATTAAAACAAAATTTCAAATAGTTTTAGTAGAGAGTTCAGTGGCAGTAGACTCAAAGTTAAAAATTTCATCATATTCAAGAGGCACAGTGTGAAAAAACTAGTAAGAAAGTAAAATGGAGGAAAGACCCTCAGCTTTAACAGTGACCAAAGAAGACAAAATTCCTAGGAATAAAACCTAAGGAAATAGCAGTAACATGGTCCGGCTGAAGAAAATCTTAAAATAGTCCTAAAAGATAAAAAGACTTAATCAGCCGAAAAGTGTGCCACAGACTTCAGCACGAATATGTAGACTCATAAGGATATCTATTAATTAATCCTAAATTATACAGGAATGTAACATACTCCTGATGAAAAGTGTACTTCCTGAGAAAAAATAGCAACTGAACAGCAGGTGGGTGGAAACCATAAAGCTAGAGATTAAAACAGAGCAGGACTACCTCATGAATGGAGCAGACTGGGAAGTCTGCAAAGACCCAAGCAGATCCAGGAAGCAGGCATATAACACTGGCATTTCAACTCAGTACGGATGAAAGGTAACTCTCAGCTAAATGTACAGCGAACAAATGCAGAGCCACCTGGGGGTAAACAACTAACTTGGATCTCTAACTCATACTGTAGCAAAAAGAATCAAAGACTTGCAGATGAAAACTGACAGTGTGTACACAGTGGATAGGGGGTTTAAAAACAAACAAACAAACAACAGTCTTGGTTAAAAAAGGATTAATCAACTCAACTAGATGAAAATGAAGAAGTTCTTCATGGCTAAAAGTCTTTCAAACAAAAGGAAGACTGAAAACAAAACCTCGAAGCTCAGCTCATATACTAAATGCTAATTTTCTTCACATATTAAAAATCAGCAAGCAAAGACCATCCTGCCAAAAGACAAGGGTGAGGTATGCCAACAGACAATTCACAGAACAGAAATAAAAATGTCCTCAAACACAGGAAAATAAGATCAAATTCCTTAATAAGAAAGATAATTAAAACGACACTGGGATACTATTTTTCACCCAGCAGACTGGCAAATATAAAAAAAANAACAGACAATTCACAGAACAGAAATAAAAATGTCCTCAAACACAGGAAAATAAGATCAAATTCCTTAATAAGAAAGATAATTAAAACGACACTGGGATACTATTTTTCACCCAGCAGACTGGCAAATATAAAAAAAATTGGCCACACATCGTGTTGGTGAGGCTCCAGGGAAACAGGCAGTCCTGTTGACTGCCGCCAAACAGGTGACCCTGTGGGTCCAGCAGCCCCCCACCCAGGAAATCTATGTATGTGCCAGATATAACCATCTTTCTAAAACAACACAAGATATTGACTGCGGCACTGCTGGTGGTGGCCAGGCCGGAAACAACCTAATTGCTGATCAATCGTTAAATTATGATGCATCCTGGGCATCTGTGGCAGCTTGGTGGCGAAAAACCTGCCAATGCAGGAGATGTGGATTCAGTTCCTGGGTCAGGAAGATCCCCTCGAGAAGGAAATGACAACCCACTCCAGTATTCTTTGCCTGGGAAATCCCACAGACAGAGGAGCCTGGTGGGCTCCAGTCCATGGGGTTGCAGAGAGTCGGACAGGACTTACTGACTAAACAAATGATATATCCAAACAATGGGCTATTACGCAGTCCGGCGGGGCGGGGTGGGGCAGGGCATGGCAGGCCATCTGCACCGACACAAAATAATCTCCAAGATGGAGATATAGAAACACATTCCTTTTTGTGTAGAAAATAAAAGAAAAAACTTGAAATATATTTGCATGTTCATGTATAAAAGAGCTTGGAAACATTTACTAAAAACTTACAATGTGTTACTGCTGGCAGAGGGAAGCTAAGACAGCTACAGTAGAAAGATTTGACTACCTTTTTGCGTTCTTTTTTTTCTCGTTATTTTATTTCTGTTAACATACACATGTATTATTATTTCTAGATGACCTTAAAAGACAACAAAAAAGGTGGGGGGAATTTGACATTAAAATTGACTGTCTCTGACTCACTTGTCATGAGTTTACTCAAATTAGACCAAAATAAAATATTTCATGCAAACTAAAAATAACCAACTTGTATTTACTATGTTCATCACCATCCCTAGCTGGGCAACTGAATCAGCTGCATAAAATAAACTACTAAATAAACAGTACTTGCTATCAAATATTTAGTTCAGTTCAGTCAGTCATGTCTGACTCTTTGTGACCCCATGAATCGCAGCACACCAGGCCTCCCTGTTCATCACCAACTNCTAGTCAGTGCCTGATTTGATTGCTCAGATGATACCAGTATATCTAAAATAAGAGATAAACTATTGCTACTTACTGTACTTTCCCCACCATATCCAATAATTTGCCATGGATAACTTTGATCACTTCAAAACTATAAAACAAAAAGCATCAAATCAGACACCCATTTAGTGGTGACATTCTAAAATGGTTGTTATTGATATTTATATTGTTAACAATAGAAAATGTCATAGACTCACCATTTTAATATAAAGTAAACTGAACACAAGGAATTCCTTTATTTTTTCCTAGCACTCTTTTTCACATGTGTATGTATTCAACACTCAGTAGCCCTTACTGAGAATATTCAAGGTGGAATAGGCGAGATACTTAAATTGGAACGTTTACAACTGGGCTGATTTAATCTGTGAATAAAACATTTGTAGAACGTTCCTTAGCAATCAGCCTATGCTCCACACTAATAAGGTAAAAACACAGAAAAGTAAATCAATTAAGTATTTCCCATTTTAATTAGCAGGAAAGTTCAGATCATGTTCATTCACTATTCTGGGCAGTCTGAGGTAAGACAAAGTTTTTTATTCCACTGGTGCAAGAGAATATCTAATGGGATAATTTTTTTCCCTTAACAACCTGTTTGCTCCACCAGACAACCACTAAAAACCATTAAAGTCTGATTGTTACTACTGCCAATTTCAGCATAATCCCTCAGAAGGATTAATGTCACCTAAGCACAGCAAATAAACTCAAGCAAGCAAGAAGTAGGCCTTACCTTTTGATTGATGTAACAGAATACACAAGAATATAACCATTAATATCTATGGAGTATGTCTGAGGAAAGATGGAATATTCATCCTGTGGAAGAAAAAATAATTACATTTGAGTAAAGTCTTCACATGGGGCTTCCCTGGTGGCTCAGTGGTAAAGAATCTGCCTGCAACACAGGAGACCTGGGTTGGAACGCTTGGTCAGGAAGATCCCCTGGAGGAGGAAATGGCTACCCACTCCAGTATTCTTGTCTGGGAGGGGCCTGGCAGGCTACTGTCCTTGGGGTCACAAGAGAGCCAGACACGACTAAGCAACAACGTCTTTATCTAGAGTAACAAGCAATCAAAGAAATCAAAGCAAACAGAAAGCAGATTATTATTTTAGAGACATAGCTTTTACACATCCAAGATTTAAGGCTGGTTTAGGGGCAGTAATATGCTTTAAGCCAATACTGATAAATGGCTCAGGCTAGTCTAAGACTTTCTAGGGACGGCTAACGTCTTGCAGTTTGTGAGAGAGACAGAAGGAATGAAAAGACTGGTTCCGTGTCCCTGTGTCAAGGAAAAGCACCACCACATTTCTCACGGATATAAAGCCCAGAGTCCCTTAGGCCTCGCAGAAAATCCACGTGTGCTCTAGTTTACCCCATCAATGTGTATTTTCAGCTATCTCCCTCACATGAGTCACAATGGCCTGAGCCCAGTCCAGGGGTCATTAGTGGGTTGCTACCAGCACTTGAAAAAGAGAGGATGACTAAAGAAACAAAACGCCAGACTCAAGTCAGCATACTCAAGACTTTCTAGGATCGAATGGGCTATTTACTGAGCAACTTTAGGAATTAAAGGCACACCTTATGCCACTGCCTATTAGGACCAGTTTTAAAAGCTTTATGAAGAAGCCTGGTGCTTTGCGTACAGAATTATTTAAAGCACACGAAAGTGTCTAACATCAATGCAGGATTCAAGAGTGCCACTGTCTAGTACAAACATTTCCTGCTTCAGCTGAAATACAGTTGTTACTATACCACCCCATCCCAAGCTCTACTGTAGGAAAATCACACCAAGCCATCCTCACATCAAGTTAACTGTCTCTGTTAACTGTGCTATTTCAGTGTGGTTATGACGATGACCCTGAATCACTGCCCCATGCTAATGTGTCTTAAAAAAAAAGAGAACTACCAATGCTCTGATATTAATCAGATAATAGCATTTAGACATCACAAAGCTTACTACATATGCAAAGTAAAACCATTAATTATTAGTATAATTATGACTAAGTTTAGTTCACTTTAGTGTTGATGCTGAAAATCAAATTATTAATGGAATGACAGATCTTTCTACCCAGATTAAAACAAAATTTCAAATAGTTTTAGTAGAGAGTTCAGTGGCAGTAGACTCAAAGTTAAAAATTTCATCATATTCAAGAGGCACAGTGTGAAAAAACTAGTAAGAAAGTAAAATGGAGGAAAGACCCTCAGCTTTAACAGTGACCAAAGAAGACAAAATTCCTAGGAATAAAACCTAAGGAAATAGCAGTAACATGGTCCGGCTGAAGAAAATCTTAAAATAGTCCTAAAAGATAAAAAGACTTAATCAGCCGAAAAGTGTGCCACAGACTTCAGCACGAATATGTAGACTCATAAGGATATCTATTAATTAATCCTAAATTATACAGGAATGTAACATACTCCTGATGAAAAGTGTACTTCCTGAGAAAAAATAGCAACTGAACAGCAGGTGGGTGGAAACCATAAAGCTAGAGATTAAAACAGAGCAGGACTACCTCATGAATGGAGCAGACTGGGAAGTCTGCAAAGACCCAAGCAGATCCAGGAAGCAGGCATATAACACTGGCATTTCAACTCAGTACGGATGAAAGGTAACTCTCAGCTAAATGTACAGCGAACAAATGCAGAGCCACCTGGGGGTAAACAACTAACTTGGATCTCTAACTCATACTGTAGCAAAAAGAATCAAAGACTTGCAGATGAAAACTGACAGTGTGTACACAGTGGATAGGGGGTTTAAAAACAAACAAACAAACAACAGTCTTGGTTAAAAAAGGATTAATCAACTCAACTAGATGAAAATGAAGAAGTTCTTCATGGCTAAAAGTCTTTCAAACAAAAGGAAGACTGAAAACAAAACCTCGAAGCTCAGCTCATATACTAAATGCTAATTTTCTTCACATATTAAAAATCAGCAAGCAAAGACCATCCTGCCAAAAGACAAGGGTGAGGTATGCCAACAGACAATTCACAGAACAGAAATAAAAATGTCCTCAAACACAGGAAAATAAGATCAAATTCCTTAATAAGAAAGATAATTAAAATGACACTGGGATACTATTTTTCACCCAGCAGACTGGCAAATATAAAAAAAAATTGGCCACACATCGTGTTGGTGAGGCTCCAGGGAAACAGGCAGTCCTGTTGACTGCCGCCAAACAGGTGACCCTGTGGGTCCAGCAGCCCCCCACCCAGGAAATCTATGTATGTGCCAGATATAACCATCTTTCTAAAACAACACAAGATATTGACTGCGGCACTGCTGGTGGTGGCCAGGCCGGAAACAACCTAATTGCTGATCAATCGTTAAATTATGATGCATCCTGGGCATCTGTGGCAGCTTGGTGGCGAAAAACCTGCCAATGCAGGAGATGTGGATTCAGTCCCTGGGTCAGGAAGATCCCCTCGAGAAGGAAATGACAACCCACTCCAGTATTCTTTGCCTGGGAAATCCCACAGACAGAGGAGCCTGGTGGGCTCCAGTCCATGGGGTTGCAGAGTCGGACAGGACTTACTGACTAAACAAATGATATATCCAAACAATGGGCTATTACGCAGTCCGGCGGGGCGGGGTGGGGCAGGGCATGGCAGGCCATCTGCACCGACACAAAATAATCTCCAAGATGGAGATATAGAAACACATTCCTTTTTGTGTAGAAAATAAAAGAAAAAACTTGAAATATATTTGCATGTTCATGTATAAAAGAGCTTGGAAACATTTACTAAAAACTTACAATGTGTTACTGCTGGCAGAGGGAAGCTAAGACAGCTACAGTAGAAAGATTTGACTACCTTTTTGCGTTCTTTTTTTTCTCGTTATTTTATTTCTGTTAACATACACATGTATTATTATTTCTAGATGACCTTAAAAGACAACAAAAAAGGTGGGGGGAATTTGACATTAAAATTGACTGTCTCTGACTCACTTGTCATGAGTTTACTCAAATTAGACCAAAATAAAATATTTCATGCAAACTAAAAATAACCAACTTGTATTTACTATGTTCATCACCATCCCTAGCTGGGCAACTGAATCAGCTGCATAAAATAAACTACTAAATAAACAGTACTTGCTATCAAATATTTAGTTCAGTTCAGTCAGTCATGTCTGACTCTTTGTGACCCCATGAATCGCAGCACACCAGGCCTCCCTGTTCATCACCAACTCCTGGAATTTACTCAAACTCATATCCTTTGAGTCGCTGATCCCATCCAGCCATCTTATCCTCTGTCGTCCCGTTCTCCTCCTGCCCCCAATCCCTCCCAACATCAGGGTCTTTTCCAATGAGTCAACTCTTCGCATCAGGTGGCCAAAGTATTGGAGTTTCAGCCTCAGCATCAGTCCTTCCAATGAACACCCAGGACTGCTCTCCTTTAGGATAGACTGGTTGGATCTTGCAGTCCAAGGGACTCACAAGAGTCTTCTCCAACACCTCAGTTCAAAAGTATCAATTCTTTGGCACTCAGCTTTCTTCACAATCCAACTCTTGCATCCATACACGAACACTGGAAAAACCATAGCTTTGACTAGACGGACCTTTGTTAGCAAAGTAATGTCTTGCTTTTCAATATGCTATCTAGGTTGGTCATAACTTTCCTTCCAAGGAGTAAGCGTCTTTTAATTTCATGGCTGCAATCACCATCTGCAGTGATTTTGGAGGCCCCCAAAATAAAGTCTGACACTGTTTCTACTGTTTCCCCATCTATTTCCCATGAAGTGATGGGACCAGATGCCATGATCTTAAGTTTTCTGAATACTGCTATACAGTAATTGATTACATGTAATTTTACTCCTCAAATGCGTGAGTGGACAAATTTATTACAGACTGCCTTTTAATCGAAGGAAACTGCCCTTTAATCATTCTTCCTTGCTACCACAGTCTTAACCCCAGGCCCAGCCCATAGGAATCCAATTTAAAAACAGCTCTTGGAGCAGTAAATGTAAGTGCCATGTCATCCAATTTCTACAGATTGAGGGTGGGCCCGTGGCACAAGAAATACTGCCCCGGCTGCACCATCCTGAATGTTATATAAACACAGCACGGTCTGTAATGGTCTCCCAAGTGTGAATACAGCCTTTAGGAACTATTAGCTGCAATGAGAACAAATTATTCGAAGCACCTAATCTGGGTATATTCTGTGCAGAAATTCTCTAAATATTCTGACCCGGTGGTAACAAAACCCAAAGGAGTGAGACAGCAGGGCTCGAGACTTAGCCCACGCTCCTATCACACTCACACCAGACACAGCTCCTGAGAGCTCCGGTCCTTTCGGGGTCATTCTTTGTATCACTCCATCATTAAAACAGTTAATGGCAAAGTGTACGTTTATGCTTTAGAACAAAACAAAACCTCACAGAACACACTCAGAATAAGGTCCTACCCCAGGGGCTCTTCTACACTGGTTTCTAAGCCGTGTGATCAGTCATCTAGGAGGTCAGTGGTCTACGAGGCCGGTCGCTGGTGAAGATTTCTGTTGTTTCTCTTGCTCCAGTAGGTTCCCACTCTGTAATGGGCAGGGACCCCATTGACTGAAAGCCTAGGATGGCTCTGCTCTAAGAAAACCCCATGAGGTCACGGACGCTGAGTGAACATGTTGGATGTTACAGCTCCGGGGCACATGCATTTGCTGTATCTGAAGCTTACAGAAAGGAAACTCCAGGATTCCCTTGCACTGCCCAAATGACTCAATACAGCTATTCTCTTGCTTCACTGTGGGGTTGGGTGGGGGGCGGGTTTACACTTTCCTTCTTCGTTCACTTCAAAATATAAAGCAGAGGGAATTCATTCCAAACCCAGAAGGCAGGCTGCATCCTTCTAGGTCTATCCATTTTCCCAGGTTGCAGAAAAAAAGCCTCCACTTAACACTTCTGTTGATTCTAAGACACAAGGTGGCATCCTAGCATCTCTACAGGTCCCAGCCTTCAGGCAACAGTCATAAATTCGGCTGAACAAAGCAGTTTTTAATCAAAGTGGGACTGGGTGACATGTAATAAGATGAGCTGTCAAAGGGTTCTCTCTGTTTCTTTGAAGTTCTCTTCGTTTCTTTTATCCTTTGTGTGCATGCTAAGTTGCTTCAGTTATGCCCAACTCTTTGCAACCCCATGGACCGTAGCCCACCCAAATCCTCTGCCTGTGGGATTCTCCAGGCAAGAAATACTGGAGTGGGCTGCCATACCCTCCCCCAGGGGATCATCCTGACTCAGGGACCCAACTCCCATCTCTTATGTCTCCTGCACTGGCAGGTGGATTCTTCACCACTGGTGCTGGCGACCCACTCTCCACCTTCACTGTCACATTAACCTGTGAATATCTTTTGGGGGGAGGGGTTACTTACCTTTGGCAATTACTGTCTAGCAAGGAAAACTGACACTCTTTAATCTTGTAATAATATAATAAATCCATATAGACAGCTTGTTTCTGCCCTACACCTTCCCCATGCCTTTTCCCCTGGAAAAGATCTACTTTTGTTCTTAATGTAGGAGACGTATTTCAAAGGGAGGAAAAGCACTGATGTGATCCTCTGATGTGGAGTCAATGTTTAGAAATAGAAAACTATCCTGGAATAAATATAAACCTTTACAATGTCATCATGAATATACTCAAAACAAATTGTGAAGTAGAAAAACAAGCTAATTATTTGAAAAAACTCCCGTAAGTCTCTTTGAAAAGATAAAGCAGACAGCCTACTGATGTCCAAACACACAAAATCACAGGGACTCTCTTGGCATCGTCCTTGTGCTTACGAATCAGTAGCAGGCCGGGACGCCAGACACGCTGTACGGGATTCTGACACTTACCTGCCCAGCTGTGTCCACAAGTTGAAGATGATACTCCTGTCCATTTACTGTGATCAATTTTGTGAAAGCTACAGTGAAAAAGGAATTAAAGTATTTGTTAGCTAGAAAATTACAAACTTTTGCTCACTGAAAGCTTGAACAGTGACATCCAATTAAGCAGAGTCCTTAATAATCTCATAAAATGATCCCAGGAAACAAAAAAGAATGTCTAAGTTCAATAGACTCTTCCTTTCTTCCATTATTGAACTAAGCAGTGACGACTTACTAAAACCAACGTCAGGCAAACCGTGAACTATTTTCAAATAAACTGAGAGCAGACAATGCTTCGTATCTTATACAAAGCAGTATGCGTGCTCTGTGGACAGCCCTCTTGTGAAAAGTGCAACATATAAAACCTGGGGTCTAGAATGGACTCAAAGCACACAACTTTTCATTAATTTATAGCAAGTCTGGTGGCAGAACACAAAGAGCTAATATTAAATGAAGTGCAGAGAACTTCCAGTGCATAAAATATTAAACAATTTTATCGAGAAATAGAACAGCACAGAATAGATGTTCTTTGTGAAGTCACCACTCTTGACTTGGCTTAAGGTTGGAAGCAATTTCACAACTGCTTTTCCCTATCAGGGGAGTGGGTGAGAATCAGACTCAAATCACTTAGGGAAAGTTCATAATTCCAAGGAGAAAGTTCATAATTCTAAGCAGACAAATAGAGATGAAAGAGGAAAGAACTATTAATAGTAACAGGATATGAACCCCTGGTAAATAACCATCTGAGCCCCTGGTAAATAAATGGAACAGATTTCTCCTGCACACTCCAGGCCCAGCATCTTGACTTGGCCTGAGTCCTCAATCTCCTGGCTGGCTCTCCACCTGACTGGAGCGGCCAACAGAATCCACCCCTTGCGCCGCTGAGAGAGGACCCACTCCTGCCACTTTGTTCCACAGACGAAAGAGAAAGCAAAAAGCAACTGATGAAAATCCTGAGAGAAAGCCATGACAAGGAGAGATCTTATGTCAATGATGAATTCACCTGGGAGAAAGGCTGGCCCCCAAGACAAGCAATAATCGAAGAGACTCGTCCTAGCACCAAGTTTTTCTGACGCGACCAGGGCGGGGCTAGAATCAGGGAATCGAGAATCGCAGAGCAGACCACCCAAGCCAACTGCCACACGTTCATTCCTGTGCTCTTTCTGAAAACCATCACAGTGAAATCGTCACACTGGATGAAAACTGAATCAGAATATATCAAGATAGGGAGTACGCAAGATAAACCGCTTTCATCACTTCTAAGAGAAAAACGCTACCGTACCCTTCCCCCACACTGTAACCTTGAACTTGGAGCACACAGTGGCCTGACTGTGCTCCTGATCCCTGTCAGCTGGGGGCAGCTGTGGTGTGAAGACCTGCCCCCCTCCCCATCACACAGTCAGGTGAGACCAGAAGTGCACCTGAGACTTGATGGAAACTGTCAGGGACGCTGGTGAGCAGGAAACCTGGAAATGATCACCAAGACAGAATATTTATTGTTCAGGAACTCTTTCCTGGGCACTGGTGATCACTGCCAGCACCGTTCCAAGTGTTCAAGATACTGCAGTCTGACCTCAGTGAGCTGACACCCCGGGAAAGGGAGGATAAGCAGATGGAGAGACAGACACACACGGTCAGTTAGCTTCCCTATGAGAAGCATCCAGGCAGAGCGGAAACTGCAAGTGAAAAGTAAGAAAGTCAAGGGAAAGTGAGAAAAGACTAAGCCACTGAGACTGTGAGAACAGTGAGGCGGGGGGTGGACAGAGGGGCAAGTTACTGATCACGCTAGGACGTGGTGAGTAACCTGGTACGATCTGTATTTAAAAAAAAGATCACTCTGGCTATGCCATGAGTAATGAGATGGACAAGCATGGATGAGGGACACAGGGAGATGCCGTCTAGACTACCATGGTCCAGGACTGGAGGCTGAGAGATGGCGGATTCTGGACGCAGTGCACAGGGAGAGGAGGAGGGTTTCCTCACAGCCTGGAAGCAGGTGTCAGAGACCGCACATCAGGATGACTCCTGAGCTTCTGGGCTGAGCGACTGAAGCCCGAGTCACCAGCTATCAGCAGAGGCAAGGCCTGGAGGAGCAGCGGTGGGGGCGGGGTGGTATGGCTGGATTTAGTTATGTTCAGCGCGAAAGCCCAGGAAATATCCAAGGGGCACCGGGGGCAGCTAAAGAAAACAGCTGAGCTGAGGGGAGACAGGGTCACCAGAGAGCAAAGGTCTGAGCATCGGGGCACTGCGAAGCCAGGTCAGAAAGACATGAGGTTCAACCAACGAACAGGGGACGTACTGACCAGTGAGGGGAGAGACAGAAAAGAAACAAGATATTAATAAGCTTTTTAGCATTTCCTTGCTTAGGAAGAGGATGTAAACCCTCCTACACACAGCAGTGAAATGAAACTGAAGACCTTCCATCTGCCACGGGAACACTGCCTCTTCTTGTTACTACAGAAAAAAGGGAAGTGCAACAGGAGGCACGCCTGTGGGTTCCACAGCCTGGAAAGACACTCGACACAACCTCCCGCTGTAGAAGGGAAAGGCGGCCGGGTCCTGCGAGCCTGTCCTTGGGCTCTCCTCTCTCCCTCCCTTTTCCAATCACTAGAGAAATTCCTTCCATTTTCAACCTCAAACCCTGAAACTGCCGCAAGCAAGATGAACAGAGGCTTACGAGCTAAAGTTAAACCTAATAAGCAAATAAGCAGCATATTAATAAATGTTTCTAAAATGAGGTACTCACAAAATAAGATCTGTGTTACTAATGTGTGCTGAGAACTCCTAGTTCATGGTCTGCTGGACAAGTTACCCACCAGGCAATGCGTGGTGATGCAGTACAACGCCTAAGGAGAACCCCCAACTTCTGGTGAGGGCTGCGCAGACTCACTAACAGGGCTACTTCCAGATGGCAGAAACTGGGAACTGCTGCCATTTTTCCTTTAAATGATAAACTACACTGTGAGATTTCATCCTGTCAACTTAGTTTCAATTGAGGTGTGACAGCAGCCATGAAATTAAAAGATGCTTGCTCCTTGGAAGGAAAGCTATGACCAACCTACACAGTAGAGACATTACTTTGCCGACAAAGGTCTGTCTAGTCACAGCTATGGTTTTTCCAGTAGTCACGTATGGATGTGAGAGTTGGACTACAAAGAAAGCTCAGTGCCGAAGAATTGGTGCTTTTGAACTGTGGTGTGGAGAAGACTCTTGAGAGTCCCTTGGACTGCAAGGAGATCCAACCAGTCCATCCTAAAGGAAATCAGTCCTGAATATTCACTGGAAGGACTGATGCTGAAGCTGAAACTCCAATACTTTGGCCATCTGATGCAAAGAATTGACTCATTGAAAAGACCCTGATGCTGGGAAAGATTGAAGGTAGGAGAAGGCCACAACAGAGGACAAGATGGTCAGATGGCATCACTGACTCAACGGACATGAGTTTGAGCAAACTCCAGGAGATAGTGAAAGACAAAGACACGGATGTCTGGCGTGCTGCAGTCCATGGGGTCCCAAAGAGTCGGACACAACTGAGCAACTGAACCACCACCACTGTTACATTTCATCCTATCAATCTAGTTTGAATTGAGTTGTGGGAGTAACACTACAGTATATAAGAAAGCACATTGGCAGAGCAGTATTTGGTCTAGAAATTTCCTCAAACTAGAAAATATTACCATGGTTTTATTGATGCTATTCTCTTAAACCCCTGTTAAAAGATGACCGAGTCCCAGAATTTTTGCTTTTGCAGTGATACTTCAGAGATGTGTTACTACTGAATGTTTGCTAGCAACAACTTGGACTAGCTTATAAAGTTAGGTGTAGCGATTCCCAGATTTAGAGCAGTGTTTCTTAAAACCATAAAACCACACATTCATTTATGATGCTACCAACAAGTTTATGACAACCATTTCCTTGCTTGTTTCTCGTTTTCTCTGAGCAATTTTCTTCCGCTACACTGTGGGGAAAAGGGTGGAGGGTTTCTCACTGTGTTAGTCGATCAGGAGCCTCATTTACGGAACTGTATATGCCTCATAAACTTAAAATTTTTTTTTATTATTTGTTTTTGGCTGCACTGGGTCTTCACTGCTGCATGGGCTCTCTCTAGCTGTGGTGAGCAGGAGCTCCTCTCTGGCTGCGGTGTTTGGGCTTCCTTTGTTGCAGAGTGTGGGCTCTGGAGCAAGGGCTCAGCAGTCGCTCCGTGGCATGTGAAATCTTCCCGGACCAGGGATTGAACCTGCATCCCCTGTGCTGGCAGGAAAACTTAGCCACTGGACCACCAGGGAGGTCCCACCTCATGAACTTTAAAGGGACTCATACTCAGACAATCATTTCTGCTCTTGCCGAAAAATTTAATAAATACTGAGAATTCAATCTTTATTACCGAATACTAAATATTAAAAATGTGATTAAAGATGATGCTGACAGGCTTCAAGGTAGGATTATATTCTGGTTTTGAGATAGCATCAAGGTAAGCAAGTCCCACTTTCATCAGGTCCGTTACTTACATACAAAGAAAATGTATTTGTATACAACATGACTTTCCTTCCAATTCAATTTTAAATGGCACAAAGCTACACAATTAGAAGAACCACTTTTAGGGCAGAGCTTGCCATGAAAACTGTCTTCTATGGATAAAATTTCCCCAATGAGCCTTAGCTCTCTAACGACACAAACTTTGAAATTGCTACGTATAGCAAATATTAAGGGCAAGGTCATGGGTTATTCTGTCCTTATTCTGACGCTGAGGCAACCAAGCTCGTGCACGTAGCATTCAGATGAATCTGCTCCTCACACTGGCACACTAGTCGATGCCAGCTAAACACATCAACACAGGATGTAGTCAGGATACCTCCTTCCCGAGACTGGCAGGGGTTACCTCAAACTCAGATCTGCCCAGAGTTAGCTCAGCAACCTACAGGCTTCCTTTCCTGCCACCAGCATGCTGGGATGCAAAGGACAGCTGAGTATTTTAAGCCAGAGGCTGGCAAACTCTGTCTGAAAGGGACCAGACAGTAACTATTTCAGGCTCTTCAGGCCAGATGGTCTCTGTGGCAGCCACTCAATAGCTCTGCAACCGTAGAGCTGAGACGGCTAGAGACAGTGGAGCACAGCGTCTTGGCAGGGCCGTGTTCTGATAAAACTTGATGGATCCTGAAATCTGGATTTCACTCACATGTCACCGTCATTATTTTTCTTTTGACTTTTTCAAATATTAAAAAATGTAAAAATCATTCTTTGCTCATGAGCCATACAAAAAGGCAGTCAGGCCTTTCTGACACGCACACATTGTCTGCCAAATCCGTCATGAGCCTCTTTTTTGGCAGGAGAAGTCTTCAAATCCAGCTGTTAAGAGTCATGAACCTGGCTGTTAGGTCGGCTTCAGTCTAACATGCCAACCAGACTTTGACAATCTCAGCTTTACATCTGTAAGCTCCTGGGGAGATTCTAGGTAAGTCATGGTGTCAAGACCCTCAAGTCTTGGTTCCAGTGTCTGCCTAGGGTCTAAGACAGCCTGAACTAAGACCAGCGTCCAAAACACCCACTTCCCAGGATGGAAGCATTCCGGGTTCTCTTCCCTGTTCCCGCGATCTAGGCTTGGGCCATGGGCCTAGAATCCTTCAGGAAGATTCTGAAATCATACTGGACAAAGTAAAGGCTGAGGCTGGTTCCGGTCTTGGGGGTTTTTTTCTGCACATGGCCTGAAACGCCAATGAAGTCTGGATACAACTTTTCAGAAAACGCTGCAAGGGTTCGCTCCAATCCTGAAACAGCTCACTCTCCACCGCCTCCTCTCAAGTCTTTAGAGCTGGAAGGGGCTGTGGGGACTAGAGCATCTACAAAAGTAAGGTACAAAGGAACTGGAGTATTTTCATCCTTTCAAGCCTGGAATCACTAGAAAGGGCTACCGCTGAGAAGGGGAAAGAAAAGACTGCATACTCTCTTTCCTTACAGCAGCGTCTCTAATAGGAGGTTCCAATGTGGAACTGCATCCTATGGAAATGAGTAACAACTTTGAAATAATGGGATCTAGACATCATTCATTCAGTGTGAAGTAAAATTCATTCTGTGTGAAATGGGTAAAGCTGTGGAAGTTTTTCTGGGCCCCCGGCTGAAGATCTATAGATTTAACTAAATACTCTTTGCAATCAAAGCCTCCAGGAATACACAGTGGCTGCTGAAAAGCAAAAAGCAGGCTTCTCAGCTTATAAATTCCTGAAAACAATACTTACTATTTTCTATGGTTGGATCGTAGGAGTCAACAAATTGGCCTTCAACAAACTGAATCGTCAACGAGGATTTCCCTATAAAAGAGAGCAACAGCTCAGTATGTATTGGTATATTAAGGTAAAAAAAAAATACTTTAATTTTCCAAAAATTGTCTAAGAGGAAATATATTTTATATATACAATAGGAATTTAAGTAATGAAGCTAGTATGAATTAAACATGTCTGTGATACTAACAAACAGTACTAACCAATAAGCATATCACACAGTTTGTTAAAAGTAAACAAACCTTTAAATAAGGTCTAAGCTAATTTCCTCTGGTGTCCCTGAAATCTGGTTATTAATTATGAACATAAAATTAATACAGCATGATTAGTTTCTTTGAGTTCTTTAATTATGGATGTTATTAGTGTTATCAAGCATAGTTTTTAAAGAGGATAATCTGAAAATGGGCTTCCCTGGTAAATAATCTGCCTGCAATGCAGGAGATCCGGGTTCGATCCCTGGGTCAGGAAGATCTCCTGGAGAAGGGAATGGCAACCCACTCCAGTATTCTTGCCTAGAGAATCCCATGGACAAAGTAGCCTGGTGGGTTACAGTCCATGGGATCGCACAGAGTTGGACATGACTGAGAGGAGAAGGCAACGGCACCTCACTCCAGTACTCTTGCCTGGAAAATCCCATGGACAGAGGAGCCTGGTGGGCTGCAGTCCACGGGGTCGCACAGAGCCGGACACGACTGAGCGACTTAGCAGCAGCAGCAGCAGAGCGACCAACGCACACGCACACTATCTGAAAATATGTGGTAAAAGTCTGTTTTAATGGATCAAGAGCCAGCCTTCAGTTCTCTTCCCCTCTGCTGTCAGTCATTTCTACTGAGGGGCTTGAGAACAGGGACCCTGTGAAGAAAGAGGGCAAGGCCACATTGCAGCCGTCCTGCTGAGTCCCAGGGGACTGGCTCCAGGACTCCTCTCAGACACCAAAACTAAGTCCCTCATGTAAAACTGGTAGAGTATCAACAAACTTACAAAACAGAAACAGACTCACCGACACAGAAAACAAATTTATGGTTACCAAAGGGGGAAGGTGGGGCGGGGATCTATGAGGAGTTTGGGACTAGCAGAGATAAACTCTCAACAATAAGGTCCCACTGCACAGCACGGGGAATTATATCCGATATCCTGTAACAGACTAGAATGGAAGAGAATACCATAGAAGACAACATACATCTCCAGATTACTTATAATACCCAATAATACAAAGCAAACACCATGTAAACAGTTGTCAGTGTGTAACAAATTCAAGTTCTGCTTTGTGGAACTTTCTGGAATTTGTCCCCCAACCCAATATTTTCCATCCGAGGTTGGCTGAACTCCTGATATAGAACCTGCGAATATGGAGGGCAGACTGATTTTATCAGCAGGAAATAGGAAGTGGTCCCTCCCTAATTTCACCCCAAACCCTTCCCTTACATTCTTAGAGCATTATTAAACACCCATCTCATGGGCCTGCCATATCTCATGGAACTTCCACCTCAAAGGACGTGCAGGGAGGGCCAAGGAGAGCAGTCTGATAAGACTAGTTTCACACTTGTGGGGCCCACCTCCCTCCAGACCACAGAGAAGAGAGATGTGGCTCAAACTTTCACACCAAAGACACTCCCCACACACTCCAACTAATAAACACACACGCGCTTCAAAGTCGGGGCAGAGGGAGATGACGAGACAATCCCCAAGCTGGCAGGCCTTCTGGACGTATGTGCAGTAAGCACAGTTCAGAGCATCTTTAGGATGCCTAAAAACTGAAATTGTTCTCTACAAAGCAGTCTACAAGAGCTTCTGAAAATTAAGTGTTACTGTGCTGCTTAAAACCCTCACTGCCATCAGAATAAGCCCCACCTCCGAACCACAGCCCACGGTCCCAGGCTCTGACCACCAGGATCCCTACCTCATCTGCTGCGCCCACCCTCACCCCCAAGTGAGTGAAGTCACTCAGTCGTGTCCGACCCTGTGGACTGTAGCCTTCCAGGCTCCTCCGTCCATGGGATTTTCCAGGCAAGAGTCCTGGAGTGGGTTGCCACTGCCTTCTCCAGGGGATCTTCCCAACCCAGGGATGGAACCTGGGTCCTGCGGCTCAGGCAGACACTCTCTATCTGAGCCACCAGGGAAGCGCGGTCGCATCCTTCCATCCTCATATCCACCCCCATCCCCAAGCTCCAGTCATATCCTTCCACGTTCACCAGGTTCTGCTGCCTTCACGCCTTTGTCCCAGCCGCCCACCCCATCTCTGAATGTACACACTTTTATTGTTATTCTGGCCTGAGTTCAAACATCCCTCTCTAAGACCGCCCAACCGGAGGCGCACCCACTCCCTGCCAGTCACTCTCTCATAGTGGTCTTGTTTTCTTTCTTTTTCGTGCTTAAAAGTTGTCTGAAAGGACCTTCTTTCACTAATCAGTCTACTAAGACAAGCGCAGTGCCTGACACACTGTAAACACACGTGCTCAGACCTTTGATGGGCACGCTCACACTCAGACTACAAAAGATGTCAATTCATATACATGACTAGGGAACAGGCCAACAGGTTAGTCCAAAAGTAACTGCAGTTTTGCACTGCTGGAATTTTCCATTTGATATTGGAATAAATATGGTTATGTTATACATCATTTTAATGTGTGTTTCTTGCTTTATGCTTTTTTACTAATGACTTATTATGTGCTGTTTATTTCATATTTATTTTAGACTAGGGAAATAATGTTAGACAAAAAGCAAATTCAAGCAGTTTCTTATTCTAGTTCAAAATGGGTCATAAAGCAATGGCGACAACTTGCACCATCAACAATGCATCTGGCCTAGGAACTGCTAACGGACGTATAGCGCAGTGGTGGTTCAAGAAGTTTCGCAAATGAGACAGACGAGAGCCTGGAAGATGAGGAGCACAGTCGCCAGCAACCGGAAGGTGACAAGGACCAAAGCCGAGCAATCACTGAAACGGATCCTCTTACAAGTACATGAGAAATTTCTGAAGAACTCAATGTTAACCATTCTATGGTCGTTTGGCATTCGAAACAAACTGGAAAGGTGAAAAAGCTCAGTAAGCGGGTGCCACACGAGCTGACCGAAATTAAAAAAATAGTCATTTTAAAGCGTTGTCTTAAGTCTACGCAACAACAAAGGAGCCATTTCTCTATTGGGTTGTGATGTGTGATGAAAAGTGGATTTTATACAACAACCGGCAGTGACCAGCTCAGTGGTCAGACTGAGAAGTTGCAAAGCACTTCCCAAAGCCAAATTTGCACCAGAAAAGGTCACGGTCACTGTCTGGTGGTCTGCTGCCCGTCTGGTCCACTACAGCTTTCTGAATCCCGGTGAAACCATTACACCTGAGAAGCACACTCAGCAAATCGATGAGAGGCACTGAAAGCTGCAAGGTCCGCACCTGGTACTGGTCAACAGAGGGGCCCAATTCTTCTCCATGACGACGTCCAACTGCACAACCAAACACCTCAAACAGCTGAACAAGCTATGCTACGAAGTTTTGCCTCCTTTGCCATATTCACTTGACCTCTTCGTCAACCGACTACCACTTCTTCACGCATCTGGACAACTTTTTGCAGGGAAAACGCCTCCACAACCAGCAGGAGGCAGAAAATGCTTTCCATGAGTTCATCGAATCCCGGAGAACAGGTTTTCACACCACAGGAATAAACAAACTTAGCTCTCATTGGCGAAAATGTGTTGATTATAATGGTTCCCATTTTGACTAATAAACACGTGTTTGAGCCTAGTTATAATGATTTAAAATTCATGATCCGAGATCGCAATTATGTTCGCAGGAACCTAGTAAAACCAGGTGTCGCGTCTGTGTTGGTGCCCGAGCGCCGGCCTGCCCGTGACACAGAGCTGCAGCGGCCGTCTGGCAATGCCACACGCTCCAGGCGCACTGCAGGCAGAAGGGGCCACGCTGCACCGGCACCTCACTGTGTGCCCGCTGCCCTGCGTCTGTATGCTCGTCTTTCCTAAAGGGACACACACAGCCCAGCCTTCGCTCATTTGTGACTGTGTATTTTACGAGGGAAGAGTATGTCCATGGAGGAAAAGTTCTGACTTTGAGAAAATTTTGATGAGGGAGATGGTAGGTAACACCTGGCCTAGGTCAGGTGAGATACTAGCCCCTTAAGGAACATTTAGCTCAAAATATAACAAAACTCTTTTATGTCATGAAAGCAGCAAGAAGGAAAACAAACAAACAAACACCTTTTTTATAAGTTAGCAAGGCTGAAAAGTTTTGAAGAATTTTTTAAAAAGGAATTAAAAATGATTTTTATAACTTTTTCAAAGTAGAATTAGATTAAAACTAGTGAAAAAAAGAAGCTATGCTATGCTATACATGTTAAGCTTTCCGAAAAAGGGAAATCAGTAGGAAACAATGGATTAGATAGTAACAAACCATAGTGTGTTGGCACCAGATAAGACTCAACAGCGTTACTTGCAGGGGTGGGGGGAAGCAGCCTCATAAATTATTGAGTCAATTTCCGAAGTGACGACCAAACTGAAAGGTTCCACACCATAAGGGCTTCCCTGTTGGCTCATGCAGTAAAGAATTTGCCTGCGATGTAGGAGACCCGGTTTCAGTCCCTGGGTTGGGAAGATCCCCTGGAGAAGGAAATGGCAACCCATTCCAGTATTCTTGCCTGGAGAATCCCAGGGACAGAGGAGCCTGATGGCCTCAGTCCATGGGTTCGAAAAGAGCTGGACATGACTGAGCGACTAACACTTCTTCACTTCTTTTACACACAGTAAACAAGACAGCATGAGATTAAGTGCAAAATCACAGGTATAGACCACCAGTAGACCACACTGAAAAATTATGACTACTGGCACATATCCAGGGAAAGTTCCCTATTCATATCTTTATAAAGGGCATCGGTTACTTGACAGGTTAAATGAACATTTAACTGGAAAACACAAGTAATTATTCTGACAAAAGCAGACACCGTAGCTCAGCTCAGGTCACAGGCAGGCTGACAGCAAGCCCTCCTTTTCGGGAGCAACTGGGGCACGAGAGCTGAAACCCCAGCTCCCCAGGGAGCAAGCTGGACTCCACTCAGAATGATCACTGGAAAAGGGGATTATTCATGAGCAGAAGTGGGACTGAGGAAAAGCTAGGTCTCCCTAGGGTCTTTCATCCTTGGACTCTCCCTCTAAGGGGAAATCATTAAATACTTAAATTAAGAAGGAACAGGAAGGTTCTATTTGCAGACCTGACACAATGGTCTACTGTTTCCATTCAAAAGTAGAACTATAAGCTACCTAGGGCTAAAATCTTTACAAGTCAGCACTAAACGATAACTATTCTCAGTAAGCAAACCCCAGTACTCATAGTGCTCTCAGTCCTGGTTCTAGTCACTCCTGGTTTTGAGAGGTGCCCTCACCAACCTCCTCCTCCAAACTGGCCATTCAGCTCCCTGGTCAAGTTCACAAGCAGTCTGCCTGCAGCAGCTACAAGAGACTTTGCTAATCTATAGCAAATTATGTTCTTTACTTGAGCACCTTTCAAAGTGGCCTCATAGTAAGTTCACACATTGACTTTGGCTTTTGCCCTAATCCAATTCGGATTCTGAAACACTAGTTATTTCCTGAAGGTGCTTCAACAATGGTCATGCTCTCAGAAGGTGCATTAAGTTTTAAATCTGAAGAGAATCTCAACTTCAGATCAACTCTTTGGAGAGACGTTGTATGAAAACAATACAGGCGTGATCTGAGAGAAAAGGAAAAGCAGCGCGTGAACAGATGAGGGTTTACCAATAGAGACATAAATCACTCATTTTATAACAGTACTATCTTTAAAAGGTTTGAAAATAACATATTTCAATACCCCACAACTATCTTCCAAATAGTCTCCCTCCAAACTAAGAACCACCTCAGTTTTAAAAATCATAAAAATTATTTTTAAAAGGTTTCTTCTGAACTTTTTTACCAGATCAAAAATAGCATTGCCATATTTATATGTATTCTGCAATGGTGATTCAGCATACTAAGTTTTTTCACCCAGTATTTTCACAACAGAAGATAAACCTTCAAGGCTGTTAACTGAGTCTCGCACTTCATGACTGTTACAAAATGGGCACTATTTATACATTTTAGTAGCTTTCGGATTAGTTTTGAATGATTTTCCATGTTTATTCTCCAAAAAGAAAAACACTTATGTATCACTTATGTATCTTTAGGGTCCCTTCACTGACCCTAAAGAGCATCCTCTGGAATAGAAGTCACGAGATCATAGGGATAAAATGAGGAGGAGTAGGTTTCAATTTGCTAGGTTGTCAAGTCCTTGGGAAGAAGGGTCCATCAGGACCAAAGTCATGGATCTGGGACACAACCCATGCCAAGAACTGCTTTCATTTTCCCTGAGTCCTTAAACTTAGCATACAGGACTTTGATGACCATGCACACGAGCTGTCCAAACTCACTGGTCCTGCTACCAATGCTGCTACTGCTAAGTCACTTCAGTTGTGTCCAATTCTGTGCGACCCCATAGATGGCAGCCCACCCGGCTCTCCCGTTCCTGGGATTCTCCAGGCAAGAATACTGGAGTGAGTTGCCATTTCCTTCTCCAATGCATGAAAGTGAAAGTGAAGTCGTGTCCGACTCCTAGCGATCCGGTGGACTGCAGCCTACCAGGCTCCTCCATCCATGGGACCTTCCCGGAAAGAGTACTGGAATGGGTTGCCATTGCCTGCTACCAATAACCATCTCCAAACCACGAAACACCCAGATAACTCCACCTCCAACATCTGCACTTCCCAGAGCCCTCACCTTCTGACTCCCATCACCTAATCCAGCCCATCTCTGGAAGCAATGTTGTCCAATTAGGGGTCATTACTTCACTAGATCATGAAATCAATATACTCAACAGAGCTATGACCAGCACTGTTTTTAAAGAAACAGGCACACCAGAGTGGACTGCAAATAATAAAGTCACCAAGAAACCAACAGTTACATAAACGCTTATGACTGGGGTAGAATGTGTTTCTTACTACAGGTTGAAGCCAAAAAAAGTTAAGAGGCACATGACTCTCTGATTCTCTTGAATCTCCAATCTCTACCACGGCTCACCTCCTTCCCTATGCTTTAAGCCCCAAGATAAATCACTATGCGCTACGATGCAATGCTCTTTTATCAGAACCCACCGACTTCCTTTCTCTGGGCTCACTGATAAATCCTCTGATCTCAATCTAATCTTTGGCCTTTTCCTGAGCCTGTTGAGCTCAGCTGCAGCTGTGTAGGCTGGCAACAGTCTCCAGCTGTGACCCCTCCCCCAGTCCCCTCTTCAGGAATCCTTTCTGGGGGTGTCCCTTCCCTAGCAAAGCAGTCAAGTGTGGTTCTGGCAGTGTCACAGAGTAATTTATTACAAATGCAAATTCTTGAGCCCATCCAAACCTCCTGGATAAGAGTATATTCTTAAAAGATATTTATTTTTAGCTGCATCAGGCTGCTGCAAGTGGAATCCTGGTTGTGGCCTCGGGGGCTTAGTTGCCCCGTGCCATGTGTGGTCTTAGCTCCCCAACTAGAGATCAGACCTGAATCCCCTGCATGGGAAGGTGGATTCTTCACTAGTGGACCACCAGGCAGTTAAGTCCCAGATGGGAATATTAACCACCCCCCCCCCAACCATTTGCTGCACCCTGAAGTTTAATACCCATCCCCCCAGGCAACAAGTTCAAATCTGACTGTTCCAAATCAACTACCTCCTGCAGCCTGAAGGGTCTTCCCAAATCCTCTGGTTCTTCCCAGCAGGTCAGATCAGAAGCATTTAAAGCACACACATACTGGGTTGGGAACTAGGATACAGCCCTGATTACCAGTTGAAGCTGAGCCTTCTAGGTCACAGCTGCGAGCCCGGGTCTTCCATTCATCCCAGAGTGAGCAGCTCACCTGCCCAGCCGCTCCACGCCGTTGCCTGGAGGCTAAGGCGTGCGCTCAGCACACCCTCCTTCCCCCAGTGCCGGCCCCTGGCTCCAGACCCCATTCTCTCCTGGTTACCTCCTCGCCACCCCCCTGAGACACTTCTGAACTCCCTCTTCATTTCTCCCTCTCCAATCCATCTGGTTTTCACACATCTCTGAAATACTTACTAAGTCTGTTTAAAAACCTCAGGCAGTATATTCTATCTCATGTTCTCCTTCTGTCCTCAGGGTTGGAGAGAGCCCTGGCTGGGCGCTGCCGCTGCCGGGTGGTACCTGCTGGACTGGAGATGAGTCGAGAGACATAGACGGATCTGTGACTTACAGCTCCACCCACTAGCCCAAGGGAAACGAAACCGTGGTGACGCGTGTGGCCGCTGTGTCCTCCATGACCACAATACCTGACAAAAAGTGTGCAGCCTCTGGTGTAAGGAGCTTTTAGTTAAAAATCAGGAAAACAGAGGCTAAAGCTATGGAAGCAATGAAAAAGAGAAGCAGCGCTTTCATTTTACAAAAGAAATCAACAACAGTGAAGCCTGCAACTCAGGACAATTCCAAGAACCACCTAGCCTGAGCCACGCTGGGACTTCTGGATGTCCATCTCTGCAGGGACCAGAGGCTGCACGGCCACCCAGTTGCAGGTGCTCTGTTCTCCCCGGCCACTCCCCAGAGCTAAATGGTGGCACTACCCCAGCTTCCACACTGTGGTGCTGGAGAAGACTCCTGAGGATCCCTTGGACTGAAAGGTGAGCAACCCAGTCAATTCTAAAGGAAACCAACCCTGAATATTCACTGGAAGGATTGACGCTGAAGGTGAAGCTCCAACACTTTGGCCATCTGATGTGAAGAGCCGAATCAATGGAAGAAGACTGATGTTAGGAAAGATTGAAGGCGGGAGGAGAAGGGGGCAACAGAGGATGAGATGCTTGGATGGCATCACCGATTCAATGGACATGCGTTTGAGTAAACTCTGGGAGATCGTGGAGGACAGAGGAGCCTGGTGTGCTACAGTCCATGGGGGTCGCAAAGAGTCGGACACAACTGAGCGACCAACAGTAACAACTGGCACTGAGACCCTGATCTCCAGTTCCAGGAGTTAGAGACAGAGCGCTGGGCTAGCCGGCTTGTAAAATGAGGTGCGCCCCATAGCCTGTCCAAGCACCACTTCCCCTCCCAGTTCTGCGTCCAAACAGTTGTATTTTCTACAATGTCAAGCTTGATAACAGTTCGTTCTATCATGAAGCCTAAGTTTTCAAAGCCCTGACTATGAGTTAATTCATTGATCTACTCAAATATCTATTATGCAGCTCTTGGCGGGCTGTAAGAGTTGGACAGGACTGAGCATTGAGCACACACGTTCCAGGCGCGTTTGCAGGCACTGGGATCTATCACCGAACAGACAGAAACCCTTTTCTGGCATGTAAGTTCTAACAGTGAGGAGTATATTAAAAAAAAAAAAGATAAGCACAACAAATGCAGTAAATTTAGAGAAAATATGCATCTGTTCCTTGTAAACAAAAGGATAAAATCAACAATTACCATGATTTTTTAAACTAATGAATGAATAGATCTAAGCAACAATAAGGAGCAGCTATTAACACCACAAAAGAGAAATAACCAGATATTATGGGTCTCCTGATGCAAAAAGAGATCTTTAACCTGGAAGCAATTTTAAGAAGGCTGGGGAAGGAAAAAGAAAAAGAAACCACTTAAATCTAAGCCAACTGTTAGATTTAACTGCCAATTTACAGGAAATAACAGGGGACAAATGAATGCCTTGAATCCTATGGGATGCAACAGCGAAACCCAGGATCGAAGTAACACATCAGAACTCCTATGAATCAGAATTTCTTGGGGTGGGCCCATGTGTCAGTATTTTTCTAACTCCTCCAGGGATTCCAGCTTGTTTGAAGTTTGAAAATCAGGAGGGTTTCCCTAATGCTGAAGAACAAGGAGTTCTCCCAGGGACCGTGTTAAAGTGTAGCTTGTTAATCTAGTTGATCTGGGATCGGGTGTGGGATTTTCCATTTCTACAAAGCTCCCTGGTGATACTGATCTCCAAAAGTGAAAAAGTGAAAATGAAGTTGCCCAGTTGTGTCTGACTCTTTGCAACCCCATGGACTGCAGCCTACCAGGCTCCTCCCTCCATGAGATTCTCCAGGCAAGAATACTGGAGTGGGTTGTCATTTCCTTCTCCAGGGAATCTTCCCGACCCAGGGATCGAACCCAGGTCTCCCGCATTGGAGGCAGATGCTTTAACCTCTGAGCCACCAGGGAAGCCATTCCTGATCTCCAAACCAAGCTCTAAAGTTCAGAACTCTGGTTCTCTAACTTAGCTGCACTCCAGAATTACGTAGGGAATTCAAAAAACTATTGGCAGGACCTCACTCCCAAGCAATTCTGATTAAATTAGTAAAGGTGCAGTTGGAGTGGGGATTTTTAAAAGCTCTCCTAGTGATTCTAATAGGCCACAAGTTTGAGAACCACTGGATCAAGGTCAAGGATGGCAGAAAGAGATGGAAGAAACTCCGTTCTTGAGTTGACGGCCCACTCACTCAATCAACCTCCAGTCTTCCATTTATATGAACAAATACCCTTTCCCTGGACTTCCCAGGTGGGCCTAGTGGTGAAGAACCCACCTGTCAAGGCAGGGGACATAAGTGATGTAGGTTCGATCCCTCGGTCAGGAAAAAACCCTGGAGGAAGGCAGAGCAACCCACTCCAATACTCTTACCTGGAGAATCCCATGGACAGAGGAGCCTAAACCAGGCTACAGTCTATGGGGTTGCAAAGAGGCAGATACAACTGAAGCAACCTAGTATGAACATGCACCCTTTTCTTATTCTTTAAGCCAGCACAAGATAAATTACTTTGCAGTCAAAATCATCCGAACTGATTACAATATTACTGCAGTTAGAAGTGAAAATTTAAGTATCTTTTGAAGATCACTCAGATCACTCCTTTTCTATTTGATAAATTTGAATTTTAGAGTGATAGGAGTCTTCTCTGCTTTAAGAAACATTACTCATCACTTGACTCTACACCCACTTGTAACTGACATAACCTGGAAGTAGAATTTCTCAAGGAACTTAGGTCTTTGTAAAAGAAACAAACATCAGGATGCCTTCTAGTAATTGTCTTGAATGATCCTCAGAAGATCCCAGGGTCAGAAACTTAAAAGAAAGCTGCCCACCAAGCAAGGAGTGGTGGGGTCCATATTTTGGTCTGTTTGGGATGGGGGTGGCAAAAGGGACAGGACAGGACACAGTCACAGATTCCCTACTAGGAACCAGTGACAGACTTTATTTACTTGGGCTCCAAAAATCATTGCAGATGGTGACTGCAGCCATGAAATTAAAAGACGCTTGCTCCTTGGAAGAAAAGCTATGATCAACCTAGACAGCATACGGAAAGCAGAGACATTACTTTGCCGATAAAGGTCTGTCTAGTCAAAGCTATGGTTTTTCCAGTAGTCATGTATGGATATGAGAGCTGGACTATAAAGAAAGCTCAGTGCCGAAGAACTGATGCTTTGAACTGTGGTGTTGGAGAAGACTCTTGAGAGTCCCTTGGACTGCAAGGAGATCAAACCAGTCAATCCTAAAGGAAACTAGTCCTAAATATTCATTGGAAGGACACCGAAGCTGAAATTCCACTCCTTTGGCCACCTGATGTGAAGAACTAACTCATTGGAAAAGACCCTGATGCTGGGAAAGATGGGAGGAGAAAGGGATGACTGAGGATAAGGCGGTTGGGTGGCATCACTGATGCAATGGACATGAGTTTGAGCAAGCTCTGGGAGTTGGTGAAGGACAAGAAAGCCTGGCATGCAGTCCACGGGGTGGCAAAGAGTTGGACACGACTGAGTGACTGAACTGAACTGAACCAGGAACCAAACAAGCACCTCACAAGAGGGTCTTGGAAAGGGGCCAGATGAAGGCTCATGAAAGAACCTCGAAGAAAGGAGTGGTAAAGATGGATGGCAGGGGAAGCAAGAGGAGACCAACTCCAATACCAACCTGCAATCCCAAATTCCTAACCACACAAAACCCTCACTGCTAAGAAAAAACAGCCATCAGAGCAATTGGGATAGACGAGATGAATCTTATAAAAACTCCAAAGACTGTAACAAAAATATGCCAAGAGTTTCCAGAGATTATCCAAGGCATCACTTCTACTTTTAAAAACTTAAGAAAAAGCGGCTTCCCTGGTGGCTCAGGGGTAAAGAATCCTCCTACCAATGCAGAAGACGCAGGTTTGACCTCTGATCCAGGAAGAGCCCACAGGCTGTGGAGGAACTAAGCCCAGGCGCCATCACTGCTGAACCTGCTCGCCTAGAGCCTGCGCTCTGCAACAAGAGCCCACGCGGCAGTGCAGCCCCGGCACAGCCCAAGCAAACACACAAAATCAAAACACGAAAACCTGAGAAAGTAACAGGCTAGACACCATCAAGTGATGCTGAAAAAAACTTTTCCACAAACCCCTTGTTAAAAAATACCCTGGTTAACATCTTTCGAAATACATTTCTATTTCACATAAAATATATTTCAAGGAAATAGTGGAATAACTGTGGTTATATCTACAGGGCAGAAAGCTTTCACCACTGAGTAATCATCTCTTCCCACTTCCAGGACTCCTCTTACTCTAAGAAACATCGCCTCTTAACCGCAGTCTCGGGGGCAGGGGTTGATGAGTCCACTAGTAACTAAAAAGCACAGCACATCCTGGCACCAAGGAAACAGTAGGAAGAGCACTGTGGGTTAAGGCTCAGGATTCGAATTCAGATGATGGTCTGAATCCCAGGATGCTGCTGTGCCCTAAGCTCTCACGTGTGTGATGACTACTTGAAATCACAAAGACAAAGCATAGGTGGTAACAGTAGTACAGCATTCCAAAGTCAATAAAGCTTTTCCCAAATTACGATCACCACAGTAAGACTCTATGACAATCTAAAAAAGATGTCAGTGCGATAACCCTGAGCTATAGGTGATAACAGTAATCACTTCTAAATGATTACTAAATCCTAGTACAGCATTATCAAAGTCAATAAAGCTTTTCCCAAATTACGATCACCATAGTAAGACTCTGTGACAATCTAAAAAAGATGTCAGTGCGATAACCCTGATTGCCACCTACAAGGATCCTGTATCCTTAATAGAGAGAAAAGCACCCACATGAAAAGTGCACACACACCCTCCGTAGGACTGCAGAGTGTTGTTGCTGTTTTTTTTTCTCTTAAAAAAGGAACCACGAAAGGTTTTCCACTTAATCCTATTTAAAAAAACAAAACAAAACCGTAGAATTTCCAGTCATAAGAGGGATGTGAGAAGATGAAAGACCAGGAAGATCAATTCTGAAAAATGGACTAGAAATGCAAAATGCAGATTTTAATCTGCTTCAAAGTAAGTATTTATTACAAACCAAGAAAAAAAAAGGGAGGAAAGGGAAAATTAATCTGTAAGGTAAACAAAAACTTCAGTGTGGTATTGGCTGGCATAAAGACAATACACAGATGAANAAGATCAATTCTGAAAAATGGACTAGAAATGCAAAATGCAGATTTTAATCTGCTTCAAAGTAAGTATTTATTACAAACCAAGAAAAAAAAAGGGAGGAAAGGGAAAATTAATCTGTAAGGTAAACAAAAACTTCAGTGTGGTATTGGCTGGCATAAAGACAATACACAGATGAATGGAACAAAATACAGGCCCTGGAAATAAAACCAGATGTATAAATGATGAGCTGATATTGGATAAAGGTACAAGGCAACTCAAGGGAGAAGAACCTTTTCCAAAGAAGTGTGCTGCCACAACTGGTATCAATATTAAAACAGAAAGAGCTCGCTGCACCTCATATCAAAGTTTAGGATGAGAAAACGGATCACAGACCAACCTGTAACACCTGAACTATGAAACTTTCAGAAGAAAGCACAGGAAAAAAATCCTTGTGACTTTGAGTCAAGATTTCCAAAGTGCACTCCATAAATAAAAAAGGATATAGTGGACTTCATCAAAATGAAAAATGGTCAGCGATAAATCTTGTTAAGGGAGTGAAAAAGACAAGCCACAGTGCAAAACATACTATTTGACAAAGGGTGTGAATCAGGGTATGTAAGAGACTCTCACGATTTAACAGTAAGAAAACAAACAGCCCAATTAAGTGGATGAACAACAGATTTGAACACTTTAACAAAGAAAATGTTCAAATGGGAGGTAAGCTCAAGAAAAGATGCCTATCATTTTTCATTAGGAAAATGCAAATATAATCACAGTGATTGAAATGTCTTATTAAAAATGCCTACCATAAAAAATACTGACAACGCCAGTACTGGAGAGGATGTGGAGCAACTGATCTGTTTGGAGGGGATGCAAAATGGTACAGTCACTTTAAAAAGTTTTAAAAAAATAAAACATACATTTATCAGATGACCCAACAGTCCTATTCTTAAGGCATTTATCCAAGATAAATGAAAAAGGTCACGCAAAAACTTGCAAGCATTACCCACTAACGGCTTTGCTCATAACTGCCCCAAGTGGAAATAAACCAAAAGTCCTTCAACATGTGACTGTATCAACAATTATATGAAATTCACACCAAGGAACACGACTCGGCAATAGAGAAGGATTTAACGACTGACAGACACAACAACATGGATAAACCTCAAATGGATTCCGTTTATATCACATTCTGGAAAAGACAAAACTACAGGCACAGCAAACACGGGGGGCGAGGGCTGACTGTGAGGGGCATATGGGCCTTCCGGGGACCGAGAGAACACTGCTCCATGTCATGTGGCCACATAACTGTGTTTGCTAACACGGTCACACACCAAAACGGATAAATTTTACTGCATGTAACTGTACTTCAAGTTTAAAAAAGAATTCTAAGCCTCCCCTATGCACAAAAATTAGCTGGAAATGAATCACAGACCCACACTTATGAGCTAAAACCATTAAACTTCTAGAAGTAAACATAAGAAAATGAGAAAATATGATCTTCAGGTAGGCCAAGACTCCTTATGTGATTAAAAAAATGACTAAACCATAAACAAACAAACTGATCAATTGGGCTTTATCAAAATCACAAATTTCTGTTCTTTGAAATATAAGAAAACAAAAAGGAAGCCATGGACTAGGAGAAAATATTATATATATATGAAAAAGAACTTTGTTCAGAATATATAACTCAATAAAAAGAACCCAATAACAAAGGCAAAACACTTGAACAGACGTTTCACAAAAGAAGATATACAAACAACGACGAGGTATATGAGATGTTTAAAGTCAGTAGTCATCGGGAAATTCAAATTTCCATGGCCTAACAATAAAACCACATCAGGATGACCAAAGTTAAAAGAGTTGACGATAGCAAGCGGCAATGAGGACAGGTCTCATCTGTTGCTGGCGGGCGTATGAAACAGCAGCTGAAACTGGTAATTGCTCCGAAAACTATAAACTCAACACATATGTGGCCCTAACCTCATTCCAAGATAATCACCAAAGAGAAATGACTGCATGTTGACAAAGACACAACAAACGCTCATCAAAGCTTTATTCTTAGCAGTCAAAGACTGTCCACACAACAGGCTACTACTTGGCAGGAAGAAGCAGCTTACACATGTAACCGCATGAATGGCTCTCAGAAACATGATACTCATTCAAAGAAGTCAGACAAAGAGTATTCATTGTATGATTCTAGTTAAGTGAATTTCAGAACCAGAAAAATTAACTGAGAGTAATGGAAAGCAGATCACCACTTGCCTGGGAGTGGCGTGAGGTGTGCAGGAACTATGGGGGATGATGAAAATGATTCTTATTCTGACTGCAGCAGTGGCTTTACACAGGTGAATAAATCTACCAAAGCCCAAAGCACCTAAATTTACACTTAAAATGGATACTTTATCATACATAAATTAAACCTCAACAAAATTTGGCTTCTTTTTTATTGATGTATAGTTGATGCATATAATATTACAGAAGGTAGAGATTTATAATACAGTGATTCACTATTTTAAAGGTAATGCTCCATTTACAGTTACTATAAAATACTGACTATATTCTCCATTTTATACCTACTAGTTTGTACCTCTTAATCTCCCACCTCTATCTTGNGAAAACAGTGACCCACCCCAGTCTTGAATTACTTAAATCCTCTTCCTTCTCTGCTTTATGACCTAATTTTACAAATTCTTTGAGCTCAGTCCTCTAAACTTGGTCTCTTTTGGCAATTCAAAATATAACCTTCTCTCACTTTAGTGCCTAACTCTAACCGAAAGCACTTTGGCTTTTGGAGGATTATTTTTCCTCTGGGTATAAAAATATTTTATTTGAAACTCAAAGCCAAGCAATGACTTCTTGGTTATAGGAGATATCTGCCTTCCCTTTATCCAGGGAGCTTAGCCTTGTGTTCGGGGCTCAGCTTTACTGGTGAAAAGGATGATAAGTTCAAAGAAGAGAGGTGGGTGAGGGCAGGCAGGGAAGGAGATTTAATATAAAAAATATTATCTAACTACATTTGTAGTTACAACTTATATTGCATTTGTGTTATATAAAGCTTTATTGCTTATTAAATGCTTTTGGTTTATCATCTTGAAGAAGTAGAGAACAATGGTTAAAAGCCCACACTTTAAATCTGGGTTTTGATCATAATNTTGATCTATGAGTTGGTTTCTTTTTTGTTATACTTACTACTTTGTTGTATTTTTTTAAGATTCCACATGTCAGTGATACATCATAGAGTATTTGTCTTGGAGGATATTATGCTAACTGAAGTCAGACAGAGAAAGACAAAACCTGATTTTAAAAAATGTGTAACAAAGGGAAGACAATGCATTGACTCTTTCACCAAGCAGGATAGGATGGTGACTATTAGGTAAGTGACAGGAGGCAGTTCTCCTGGTCTGTTTCCTCTCTATAAAACAGAGATAATAATAGTACCTATTTTAGAGATGGTTGTGAGGATTAAATGAAAATACATGTTGAATATCTGGTATGTAATAACAGTTACTGAGGACTTATTATCTAACCACATATTCTAGATATTCATTTAATCCTAGCCAACATCCTAATAATGATCTCTAATATATTAACTTGGCTAAGAAATTTATATACAGTAATAGTTACTGAAGCTGAACTCTCAAACTCACGTGAAAAATTATCAGTAAATACACACACACACAACTGCAGAAAATTACTGTTTCAGTTATCACTCACTGCACAACAAACCCCTCAAAACTTGGTGGCTGAAACCAACATCCATTTCATTTGCTCCGGATTCTACAAGCAAGGCTGGGCTTGGCTGGCTCCTCAGCAGGTGGGTGGCTGGGGGCGACTCAGAGGGAGGGCTGGACGACCTTCTCCCTCCCCATGTGTCCTCTCCTGAGTGTCTCCCCCCAAACTACTGGAAGCTGCCGACTTTATGGCGTGAAGCCTCGCACTGGCCCACGGTCATCTCTGCAGCGCCCCGCTGGCCACAAGTGCTGCAGGGCCAAGACGTGAAGAAGTACCAGGAAGGGGCTTTACTGACAGGGATAAGGGGACCCGGTCTGCAACCATCAGAAAGACTGCAGAATCAGCCGTGGCTGCAAATGGGGATGGCAATCTGAGTGTATGTATCATCGCTATTAAAAGGGCTAGAATAACAATGAACTGTGTGAAGGCTTGTTTAACAATGTGTTCCTCACACAATATCAATTACATGCTTATTAAAGTTCACACCCATTTTAGTGGGGGGGGGGTGTAGTTCTGTCAATGGTAGCATTGGTTATTGTTGCTTTTTTGAGGAGGCAGGGTGAGATGTATACATATCAGGGTCACCAAGGAAGTCTTTTGAAAAATACAAACCCTGACATCACCATTCTCATTTTAAAAAGGATGTCTAAGGAGTTCCAGTGTGTTCTATACAAGTGCTCCCTGAGTCTAACAGGCACACTCATCCCCACATCTCCAGTACACACAAGGTCACGTGAGGGCATGTGATGCAGATAATCCAGATTTTAATTGTTCACCAGAAGCTACAAGTGAGACAGCATGTTAAAGAGTTTACAAAACATTTTCACATGAATTATCTCACTCGTTCCTATGAATTAAGCAGGACTNTCTCCAGTACACACAAGGTCACGTGAGGGCATGTGATGCAGATAATCCAGATTTTAATTGTTCACCAGAAGCTACAAGTGAGACAGCATGTTAAAGAGTTTACAAAACATTTTCACATGAATTATCTCACTCGTTCCTATGAATTAAGCAGGACTGACATCACCTTATTCTTTCTCACACTTCCTTAATAATTTTCAAAAAATGGGTGCTAGAAGAGAAAAAAATTAAGGTGCAGTTATCACAACAAAGAGAATAAGTAAGACTGGTTTGTAAAATGATTACTCATTCAAACGCTTACCAGGTGCTTACTATCGCCAAGAGAAGCTGATGCTAAAGAACCCACCTGTCAGTGCAGAAGACAGAAGAGACGTGGGTTCGATTCCTAGGTTGGGAAGATCCCTGGAGAAGAAAATGGCCACCCACTCCAGGATCCTTGCCTGAAGAATCCCAGGGACAGAGGGGCCTGGCAGGTGACAGTCCCCAGGGTCGCAGAGTCGGACACGCCTGAGCACACAGAGCACACACACTACCAGACACACGCCTCTGAGGAAACGGAGAGAAATACGTCTGCATTTAATACTGCAACATGAAGATCTGAGTTGCATAAATGAATAATCTTGTTTACCTGTCAGGGCTACTGAACTAAAAAGAAGAAAAGTGCTGCTAAGATACACCAGGAACTGCTTCCCTAAAGATTTCAAGAACAGGATATTCATCTATATGGAATGATTTACAGATAAAGCCAAGTTGGAAAACAAAGGGAACAGAACCGAAAAACTGCAGTCAACTAAATGTCTGGCAACAATGAAGAATGAATTTTGCTAGATCCGGGGCCAAAACTGGGGAGAAGGTTGGGGGTCAGGGTGGGAAAGAGCTGGAGAAAAGCAAACGAGAGAAATTCCTAAATTATAACACAATCATATAACAAACACATGGAGCTTAAGACTGATTAAAACTAGTAATAACAAAAAAGTTAGGAAAATGAATCGAGACGTGAAATAGAGCCTATTTATCAATCAGCACAAATGGTTATTGATACAGATTATTTCTTCAAAAGTTCTTTAAACATTTGCATTGATCCGTGTGTTAACATCAATTAGGTCCTCCTTATTCCTGAGCTACCTCCTGGAGGTTAAGGCATCCCATACCAGAAAATGTTTTAAGAACACCAGCCAATGATTATTAGCGGCAGTGATACATCTGTTTGCTGCCGCTCCCTCACTAGACTGAAGTTCCCCGGCAGCAGGTCAGGACTTCCCCAGCCTTGGGGACTCCGAACACAGTGCCTGGTCCATGGAAGGGACATAGTTGACTCAAACATTTAATAAACATTTGAATAACGTGGTACACTTAACCCACATACTGTCCTCGTCAGCCAGTCATTTCAGCGGTTCAACCTTTTGGGGGACTGCAGTCCTCTGGGGAGCTGATAAAACCCTGGACTCTTTCCCCAGAAAATATTCACACGTTCTCAGGCAAAACTCCTGAAGATCAAGTTTAAGAACCACCGCTCGAAGTGGGCACCAGAACTGAGAACAACTAAATGTTAGGTCTCACGAGTTCATGATGAGAACCGGTCACCTGACCTGCTCAGAAAATGAATCCAGGTCTCTCAGCTTGGATGAGCACAAATTTCTTCTGAGATGTAAACACACGACTTCACTTTTCCTTCAGCAGCCACCCCAGGGATGCTCTGCTACAAACTCTTGCACAGTTCTCTGCAGTGAGGTGCTCCTGCTCCTGAGGGTACTCAGGGTCATACTCACTTCTAATTTCTCATCAGCAGATGGATTAGAGGGCTTGCTTCCCTGGTGGCTCAGACGATAAAGAATCTGCCTGCAATGTGGGAGGCGTGGGTTCGATCCCTGGCTTGGGAATATCTCCTGGAGAAACAAATGGCAACCCATTCCAGTATTCTTGCCTGGAGAATCCCCACGGACACAGGAGCCTGGTGGGCTACAGAGGGGCGCACAGATGGATTAGAAATCTCACAGAGCTTTCCCACTTCCATTCCTGCCATGGAGAGCCAGGTGGCGCCAGTGGTAAAAAATCTGACTGCCATGCTGGAGACCTAAGAGATGTGGGTTCAACCCTTGGGTCAGGAAGATCCCCGGGGGGAGGAAATGGCAACCCACTCCAGTATTCTTGCCTGGAGAATTCCATGGATTGAGAAGCCTGGCAGGCTCAAGTCCAGGGGTCACAAAGAGTCAGACACGACCGAAGCGACTTAGCACACATGTCCAGTCTGGCAAGTCATTTTAAATCTTCCTCCATCTTGAGTTCAGCCACCATGGTTGAATTTTGCCAGCTACGTTGTTTTTTCACTCACTTAAATCATGAACAAGACTAAAAAGAACCTGTATTTATAATATCTTCTCTTTAAAATAAATTCTGAAAGTGATTTAGACTGGCCAGATGCATTTATACTCAAGACATACTAGTCCAAGAAAAGCATTTACATGTCCTAAAACTATATGAACTATAAAAGCCAGTATTTTCATCTCCATGTTCACAAATTTTTCACTATGCCATCATGGAGCTAACATTCAACTTTGAATCCTGCAAAAAGTAGGATCATAACACGGCTTGTTAAAATATTTATTTCTGTTTCAAAAGTCCTGGAGGAGTCTTCTGCAAGCATGAAAGCACAACAAAAGGAAATACAGGGGAGGGGAGCAGGTAGGTAAGGGGAAGCTCAATTCTATCATGGTCAGGACACCAACCAACCAAGGACACAGAGGAGTTAATTATACTGGTATCCTTACATCGCCCTGCTCTCACTTGCCTACAAAGCACAGTACAAGATTTTCAGCGTTTCTGTTCTAAACTAACACCAATTCCGACTTCAAATTCTGATGCCCTATGTGGAACTTTCTTTTGTCAGAAGCCCAATATATATTTAAAACTATTAAAACACTAAAATAGCACTCTGGGAACTTTGTGTTTCAAATATTAAATTATATTTCTAGATAAATCAGCAATTCATGTCAAAGGTACTCAACAGTCTGCAATCTGACAGTTATCAGTTTAAAACAGACTATGAGTACTCTAAGATTTAATTTGGTACTTCAAAATAAATTGGAACTAAGAATAAAGGTTCTCTCAACTGTGAGCACTAAAGATTTCATAATGCTTTATCTTGCACAATCATGTCCCAGGTCAGTTCTGATTTATTCAAGTGAACAAGTACAATCCAGTCGTGGACAGTATTAGAGTTATTAGCTCTCCTCCAGGCCCAAGCTAAGGGAACTGTTGCACCTTTCTGCCTTCACAGCCACAGGCACAGATACCACTTCGTATTCTGTGCGAAAGCTGCTGATACTGGACCTGAAAACCACGTAACGAGCACAGAGGTCTTGGCGGTGCTGCCACCGTGGCCACTCTTATTACTCTTTCGGCAGCTTCACTGCCATCAGGTTGAACACCAAGCATTCACCCTGACTGCACAACCATCAGAGGCCAAGTCAACTGGCATTTAGACACCCTAACCCTCCCCAGGCTTCAGTAATTCACCGCGTACCACACAGAAAAGTTGCCCTCCAGCTCCCTGCACAGCCAGCTCCTGCTTACCTTTCCAACCCTGCTTCCCCCTCCCACCTCGCGAAGCCCAGCCACCCCCACTTCCTTCCTTCTCAGCATGCCAAGCTCTTTCCCTGCTCACCAGCTTGGTCTCCTCCGTTGCTGCAGGGCCTCTTCTGGAAGGCTCCTCTAAGACTGGTCACCGCACCCCCCTCAACAGGAGCGAGCAGCAGTCTAGCCAAATCCTGTGCACCATGGTTCTCCGAGTGTAGTCTGCACAACGCTGGGGGTCCCCGGAGACACCCTCAGGGGGCTCGTAAGTCAAACTATTTCACAGTAAGTCGCCTACATACAAACTTTCAAAGATGAGAACATGCCCCTGAATGCCAGCTGTTGTACTGTACTTCTGTTACTACCGTACTTTTCAAGGTACTGTAAAAGTAAAAATGCTTTATTTTTTGTTTTTATGTATTATTTGTGTAATGAGTATTATAAACCTAGTACAGAGCAGTACTGTATAGCCAACTGTGTTAGTTGGGCACCTAGGCCAACTCTGTTGGACTTAAGAAAAAAACTGGACTTAAGGGGCTTCCCTGACAGCTCGGCTGGTAAAGAATTCGCTTGCAACGCAGGAGACCCTGGTTCAATTCCTGGGTCGGGAAGATCCCCTAGAGAAGGGAACAGCTACTCCCTGCAGCATTCTGGCCTGGAGAATTCCATGGACAGAAGAGTCTGGCGGGCCACAGTCCATGGGGTTGCAGAGAGTCGGACACGACTGAGAGACTTTCACACACACGCAAGGATGTGCTCTCAGAATGGACCCTGTTCCTATGTAGAGGACTCACAGTATAATTGGTCTTTTCCACTATGCTTTTGTGTGCGTTACTGGTGCAAAACCAATGGTGGTAAAGCTGCTAGCCTGGTGGCCCTCAGCACAAATCAAGACATTGGTCACAAACTGTAAAGGACAGTCACACATTCTTCCCTACTATGCAAGCACAGTAAAAAAGGAGAAAACAAGAAAAGCCCACTTTTACTTAACAGTGTCCTTGAGGAAGCAGTAAAAATAATTAATTGTATTAAATCTTGACCTTTAAATCCATGTCTTTTGAATATTCTGCACACAGAATGGGATGTTTGCATAGAGTATGGCTGCTACACACTTAAGCATGGCATCACCTGGGGGAAAAAGCACTCGTGTGAGGATATGGGAAGTGGTCTGAAACAGGCAGCTTATCGTGGAATGCCATTTTTACCTGTAAGAACGACCAACAAGCTATTGCTGTTCCAGATGCGGGTCTCTGGCAGACACCTTCTTGGAAATGAAAGAAATGAGACTCTCATTTCAAGAAAAACTGGTAGCATTTTGCCAGCGATCAAATTTGAACTTTCAAGAGGAATTCTGGAAAATGTGCATCACTCAGGGTGATCTTAACTACTTCCCAATATTTAATTTTTCTGAGAAGATGGGTGGTGATATTATAAGATGTCATTTAAAGAAATAGTTGTATATTGAATGTGTTGAAATGTGGCAAGATCTGCAGAAGAGTGAGCCAGTATTTCCAACTGACTGGATCTGACCCAGATAACCATGATGGTGTGATCACTCACCTAGAGCCAGACATCTTGGAGTGTGAAGTCAAATGGACCTTAGGAAGCATCACTATGAACAAAACTAGTGGAGGTGATGGAATTCCAGCTGAGCTATTCCACATCCTGAAAGATGATGCTGTTGAAGTGCTACTCTCAACATGCCAGCAACTTTGGAAAATCCAGCAGCGGCCACAGGATTGGAAATGGTCAGTTTTTAATCCAATCCCAAAGAAAGGCAATGCCAAAGAATGTTCAATCTACTGTACAACTAACTGAGCTCATCTCACACGCTAGCAAAGTAATGCTCAAAATTCTCCAAGCCAGACATCAACAGTATGTGAACTGAGACCTTCCAGATGTTCAAGATGGATTTAGAAAAGGCAGAGGAACCAGAGATCAAACTGCCAACATCTGCTGGATCATGGAAAAGGAGAATTCCAGAAAAATATCTACTTCTGCTTTACTGACTATCCCAAAGCCTTTGACGTCTGGATCACAACTGTGGAAAATNATATGCAGAATACATCATGTGAAATGCCAGGCTGGAAGAAGCCCAAGCTGGAATCAAGATTGCTAGGAGAAATATCAATAACCTCAGATATGCAGATGACACCACCCTTATGGCAGAAAGGGAAGGGGAACTAAAGAGCCTCTTGATGAAAGTAAAAGAGAGTAAAAAAGTTGGCTTAAAACTCAACATTCAAAACATGAAGATCGTGGTATCTGGTCCCATCACTTTATGGCAAATAGATGGGGAAACAATGGAAACAGAGACAGACTTTATTTTCTTGGGCTCCAAATCAATGCAGATGCTGACTGCAGCCATGAAATTAAAAGACACTTGCTCCTGGGAAGAAAAGCTATGACCAACCTAGACAGCACATTAAAAAGCAGAGACGCTACTTTGCCTACAAAGGTCTGTGTAGTCAAAGCTATGGTTTTTCCAGTAGTCATTATGGGTGTGAGAGTTAGACCATAAAGGCTGAATGCCAAAGTAGTGATGCTTTTGAACCGTGGTGCTGGAGAAGACTCTTGAGAGCCCTTTGGACTGCAAGGAGATCCTACCAGTCAATCCTAAAGGAAATCCATGCTGAAGATTCATTGGAAGGATTGATATCGAAGCTGGAGCTCCAATACTTTGGTCACCTGATGAAGAGCTGACTCATTGGAAAAGACCTTGATGCTTGGAAAGATTGTAGGCAGGAGAAAGGGACAACAGAGGATGAGATGGTTGGATGGCACCACTGACTTAATGGAAATGAGTTTGAGCAAGCTCTGGGAGATGGTGAAGAACAGAGAAGCCTGGTGTACTGCAGTCCATGGGGTCACAAGCCCACCAGGCTCCTCAATCCATGGAACTCTCCAGGCAGGTTGCCATTTCCTACTCCAGGGGATCTACTCGACTCAGGGATTGAACCCGTGTCTTGTGCACTGGCAGGAGAATTCATTACCACTGTGCGACCTAGGAAGCCTGAGTATCAGAGAACAGCCACAATCACCCAAAAAAGTATTGTGTTAGTAATTTAATTTGACAGTATTAAAATACTCCTGCGTTACCCAAGTACCTATCTGGCAGGTTGGATTTCCCTTATATACTTTATATAAAGTTATATGTTGCAATGGAAGGAACTCTGAAGCATATAAGAGAATTCAAGTGTTGAAGACACTTGCAAATTTGTAAAACAAAATCCCACTTACCTTTTTTCCTGCAGAAATTGATAATCCAGTCCTAAAATTCCTATGGCAATACAAGGGACTCAGAGAAGTTAATCTTGAAAAAGGATTAAGTTAGAGGGTTCATACTTCCCTATTTTGAAACTTACCATAAAAAAACAGTAATCAAAATAGTATGATACTGGCACAAGGACCAACACACAGATCAAAGGAATAGTCCAGAAAAAAACCATATATTCATGATCACTGGGGTCTTTCTTTTTTGTAATTTACTATTTAATGTGAAATGAGTTTCTATTACCACGTTGTAACTCTTTTTTCAGAGGGAAGAGGGATGAAGGGGAGGGGCTTTCTTCTCCATTGCAAACAGTACTTCCATTTTGAGATGATCACTTGGTTTTTGACAAGTACGTCTAGACAATCCAGCGAAGAACAGTCTTTTAACAAAGGTGGTGACACAATTTGCTATCTACATACAAAAGAATCAAGTTTTACTCCTATTTCCCATCACAAAATTTAGCTCTGAATAGATAACAGACCCAAATGTAAGACATAAAAATTTAAAACATTTAGAAGAGAACATATTAGTAAATTAATATTTTTGAACTAGGCAATGGTTTCTAAAATATGATACCAAAAATACAAGTGACAAAATAAAAATATAAATAAAATGGACTTTGTCAAAATTGAGAACTTTTTGCTTCAAAGGAAGGCCACCTTTAAGAACGTGAAAAGAACCCACAGAATGGAAGACATTATTTGCGCATTGTATACGACCCTTCACAAACTCATAAGGATGGCTAGTATGAGAAAGACGGAGGAGCTAATTAGTGTTCAGTCACCTCAAGTGTCCGACTCTGCAACCCCACGACTGCAGCACACCAGGCTTTCCTGTCCTCCACTATCTCCCAGAGTTTGCTCAAATTCATGTTCATGGGACACAGTCAACGAAGCCGATGTTTTTCTGGAATCCCCTTGTTTTTCTGTATGATCCAACAGATGTTGGCAATAGTTCCACTACCTTTTCCAAACCCAGCTTCAACATCTGGAAGTTCTTGGTTCACATAATGCTGAAGCCTAGCTTGAAGGATTTTGAGCGTTACCTTGCTACCATGTGAAATGAGCGCAATTGTAAGGTAGTTTGAACATTCTTCAGATTGCCCTTCTTTGGGATTGGAATGAAATTTGACCTTTTCCAATCTGATGGCCCCTGCTGAGTTTTCCAAATTTGCTGGCACTTTAACAGCACCATCTTTTAGGAGTTGAAATAACTCAGCTGGAATTCCATCACCTCCACTAGCTTTGTTTGTAGTGATGCTTCCTAAGGCCCACTTGACTTCACATTCCAGGATGTCTGGCTCTGGGCGAGTGACCATACCATCATAGTTATCCAGGTCATCAAGGCCTTTTTGTACAGTTCTTCTGTGTATTCTTGCCACCTCTTCTTAATCTTTTCTGCCTCTGTTAGGTCCTTGATGTTTCTGTTTTTTATTTTTGCATCGAATGTTCCCTTGGTATCTCCAATTTTCTCGAAGAGATCTCGTCTTTCCCATTCTATTGTTTTCCTCTATTTCTTTGCATTAAGAAGGCTTTCTTATCTCACCTTGCTATTCTCTGGAACTCTGCATTTAGTTAACTATTAGAGAAGTACACATCAAATTTACAATGAGGTATCATCCACATCCGTCAGAATGGACATCGAATCTACAAATAACAAATGCTGAAGAAGGTGTAGAGAAAAGGAAAGCTTCCTACACTGTTAGTAGGAATGTAAGCTGGTGCAACTACTATGGAAAACAGCCTGGAGGTTCCTTAAAAAACTAGACCTAGGGCTGCCATGGGATCCTGCAATCGCACTCCTGGGCATACACACCCAAAGACAAAAACTCTAATTCAAAGAGATACATGCGCCCCAACATTCATGGCAGCACTATTTACAATAGTGAAAAAACGGAAGCACTCTAAACGTCCACTGACAGATGAATGAAGAAGCTGTGATACATATATACAGTGGAACACTACTCAGCCATAGAAAGAATGAAATAATAGCATTTGCAGCAACCCGGATGGACCTACAGATGATCATATTAAGTGAAGTTAAGCCAGACAAGGAAATACAAATACTCTAGGATATCATTATATGTGGAATCTTAAATATGACACAAATGAAGTTATTTATGAAACAGAAACAGACTCACAGACAAACTTACCATTAAAAGGGGGTAAGGATATGTGGGGAAGGGCTAAATCATGAGTTTGGGATTAGCAGGTACAATTATATATGGAATATAAAATACTCAAGTTCCTACTGTATAGCACCCCTGGAGAAGGAAACGGCAAACCCCTCCAGTATTCTTGCCTTGAAAGTCCCGTGGACAGAGGAGCCTGGTGGTCTAAGGTCCATGGGGTCAAAGAGTCGGACACAACAGAGCACACACACACACTATACAGCATGAGGACCTATATTCAACAGGCTGCAACAAAACATAGTGGAAAAGAATATGGATATACAGGTATGTATAACTCAACGTTCGCTGTACACCAGAAACACAACATTGTAAGTCAACTATGAAAAGGGAGAGAAGTGAAGTCGCTCAATCGTGTCCGACTCTGCGTGACCCCACAGATTGTAGCCCTTCAGGCTCCTCTGTCCATGCGAGCCTCCAGGCAAGAATACTGGAGTGGGTTGGCATTCCCTTCTCCAGGGGATCTTCCGCACCCAGGGATTGAATCCAGGTCTCCTGCACTGCAAGCCACCAGGGAAGCCCTGTGAGTCAACTATACTTCAACAAAAATCTTTTAAAAATTAAGATAATAAACATATAAAAACTAAAGAAAAAGATAGATGATTAGAAGTGTTGGTGAGGATGTGGAGAAATGGAAACAGATTTCAACTGTTAGCTGGAATGTAAACTGGTTGAAAAACAGTTTGATAGTTCTTCAAAACGTTAAACGTACAATTACCATATGACCCAGCAATTACAATTATACTCCTAGAACTATTCCCAAAAGAAGAGAAAACATGTCTACACAAAAATTTCACATACAAAAAATATGTAACAGGAATGCTCCTAACAGCATTATCTATATTAGCCCAAATGTAGAAACAGCCCACATGCCCATCAGTTAATGAACATATAAATAGAATGTGGTATATTCAAATAATGGATTATTATTTGGCAACCAAAAGGAATGAATTACTGATATCTGCTTCAACACGGATGAACCTGGGAAATATTTATGTTAAATGAAAAATGCTAGGCATGCAAGGCCATGTATAGGTGATTCCATTTATATGAAATGTCCAGAATAGGTAAATCTGTAGAAACAGAAAGATTAGTGATGTCAGGGGGTGAGGTGAGGAGAGGATGGGAAGGGACTGCTGCTGAGTACAGTGTTTCTTCTGGGGGGATGAAGGGAGGCACGGATTGCTGTAACTCGTAGGGACATCATATTAACATTAAATATAACAAAAAAAGCAGATTCACAGATATACAGAACTAATATTTAGAAGTAGGGAAAGGCAATACAGCAGCAGGAGATTAAGAGGTACAAACTATTATGTGCAAAATAAGCTCAATACATTGTTCAACAGGAGGAATACATAGGCAAGGTTTTATAGCAACTGTAAACAGAGAATAGCCTTTAAAATTGTGAACCACTCTACTGTACACCTGTAACTTATATAAATATGATACATCAACTATACTTAACAACAACAAAAAAACAAACCTAGGGACTTCCCTGGTAGTGCAGAGGATAAGAATCAACCTGGCCAACGCAGGGACACAGGTTCAATCCCTAGCCGGGGAAGACTCCACATGCCACGGAGCAACTAAGTCCGCAAGTCACAACTACTGAAGCCCAAGCACCTCCAGCCTGTGGTCCACAGCAAGAGGAGCCCCTGCTCACTGCAACTTGAGAAAACACACACAGAACGACAAAGAACCCGCGCAGCCAAAAAAAGAAAAAAGTCTACGAATATTGTATTAAGCACTGGAAAGTCAAAATTACAAATGCAAGCTCTGAATATTTCTCGTACAGAACAACGAACGGCACTGAAAGTAAGTTAATCTCAAGCTTCAGCACGAGGTGGTCACCACAGGACTATCCCCACCCACAAGTACACAACTTCGCAATGCTATGAAGCACGTGAACGTACAATTTCACATACTAATACATTTTATACATGGCAAAAAACAATCTCTAACTTTACAAGTCCTCAATGCCATGTGTAAGAAAAGGATACGGTAATTTAAAAATATACAGTAAATCAGCATACAATTGGATGGTATTCTATTGGGAACAAAGTTAATGATATCTTTCCCTATGAAGTAGCCAAATCACAGGATGCATGTTCTTTACTACCTAAAACATTTTGACAAGGAGGGTAATAATTTGAGATACTTTTACTGAAATGCCTTTTACCACACCATAGAATTTTTTCATGTTCTCTCTTAAGATCTTTCATATTCCTTTGATCCCATCCTGTTTGTTAACCTCCGAGAGTAATATATGACAATCTTTTGACTATTGTGGTCTAATGGTAAACTCGATTATCAAACCTCTCTATGTAACATTCCAGTGAAAAATATGCCAGATTTTATTTGAAGATAATCGTTAACCTGACACTACAACTTTAGTCAGATTAAGTTTAGCTACCTCCTATCACAGGACTACTCATTCAGTTACCTCCTATCACGGGACTACTCATTTGTATTAGAACAATGGATGTCAGGGAGCTGGCACATTTGGCTACCACCAAAACAATTCATACAAAGCACTCCCTGCATGCCAGCCTGCGCTACAGGTGACGTGTCCTTAAAAGCTTAACACAGTAAATAACAGGAAAGGTGCTTCAGGACCAAAAAAAAACGTTGTCTAAATTTTCTGGGAATTCTGTTTTTCTCACTGGTAAGTTTTTCCAGTGTTTTTTTTTTAAAAAAAACACAAAATTTGAACACCAAACAGTAAAAGTCATTGCACTTCGTAGTTTCATCTGAAGGCAAACCATCATGTCAGACTCTTTGCGACCCCGTGGACTGTAGCCCACCAGGCTTCTCTGTTCATGGGATTCTCCAGGCAAGAATCCTGGAGTTGGTTGCCATTTCCTTCTCCAGGGGATCTTCCCGACCCAGGGATCAAAGCTGGGTCTCTTGCGTTGCAGGCAGACACTTTAACCTCTGAGCCACCAGGGAAGCCCAAATTTTTAAAATAAACTCACAATGACAAGTTATTTTATGAGTTAAACTGGCATACAATATTTAGTCAAGAGAATATTCTAAGAAAGATGCGGTTTCAGGCTTAGACTTTTCCCACCATCTTTTACCACCAATCAGTATGACACTACAGTTTAGCATCACAGTAACACAACCTAAGAACACAGTTACTCAAGATTTCTCTATCCTAGCATCTCTGGCAAGCAGACAGGTCAGTGAATTCGGAAGTCTGAGTTATTCTCTGAAGAGTGACTAGGATGTGGTATCAGGGAACTATCTCTGTTTCTGATGCTGGCAAAACAAAAAAGCCCACAAACTACAAAAAGTCCTGGTTCCTAACAAAGGTAAACAACTGTAAAATCAAATGCAGACTGGTAGTCATTGAACCTGTGCAAAACACATTTTAATCATCACCACGTATGAAAATAAACACGGAGACAATGGAACAGGGTTTAGGAACAGGAAGGCATAGAAAATAGGGACTGGACCTGCTCTGAGTGCCCCTGGAGGCTGATCCAGCGCAGTATTTCGTGAGCAGTGCCTTAAAATAAACGTGAAATGAAGGCAAATGGGTGACGTGTCACCTCTGGGTCTTCAAGAGAATGGGATTAGAAGGCAGGTAAGACACAATTGGTTTCAACTGGACCTAAAGAACTTCTTTAACAAACAGTAGACTAGATTACTGGCAACTGGAATCACCATCTCAAGAATTTCAAGGGGTAAAGAAGCCAGGATGTTTGGGACATTCTCTTCAGTTGAAAGCAGGCAGCTCAGGTAATTCATGTCACCTGTAACTTGATTATTCAGACACTGGTACCTTTAACTACTGGGCACTCTAGGAGATAGAACTCATTTAAGAGACAGGATATGTCCGAGTCCCACTCTTCACAATGCAGAGGAGGAAAAGAGAGCGAACAGAGAAGCAAAGGCTCTGAGATACAGACTGTCAATAAAGGCGGTGTGCAGTAGTTCCATATGGGCATTCGGGGCTGTTAGAGACTTGAAAAGCCTCTATCTGACGCCCGGTGACTTGACAGCTGCAGTTGTTAAGACTGTCACCTCTCCTCCCCTTCCCCCCACGATCACCGCATCTCACAGGAGTTACCCCCAGGGCTCCTGGCGCCCCTTATCTGTACACAAGAGTCTCTCACCCTCTCATTTTGATATCACCCCCCCCCCAGCACTTTGACAAAGAGAGGTAATAAAAGGATGAGTAAGCACACCGCAGCTGATCTTGGTCAAAGAGCACAGACCCTGGCACCGACCGTGGAAAATGGGGGTGAAGAAGCAGAAGGGAAGCGAAGTCGGGGAGTTCGGCCAATGAACAGGCAGTTACCAGCTTTCCCAGGGCAGTTCGTGTCACCTCCTTCTGCAGTCACCACAGACTCAGATCCCCTGCCCTCGCCACCCCCACCCCACTGTGATCAAGTGCGCCCTTTTCCTTGGACAGCTACTTCTTAAAAACAACACAGAAAAAGTAATTTTTCCAGACTTCCGGTTGTCAAAGACAATAAAAACCTCACCCTGAAGCATGGTTAAGTTCAACGGTTCTGTTTTCTCCCTCGTTTTCTGGCATCCCGTCTGCCACCTCCCACCCCAGACCACCTCTGTTAGGGGTGGAAAAAGCGACTGCCACTCAGTTTCAAATGTATGTTAACCTTTGGCGGGAGGTGGGGAGGGGTACTTTTGAATTACTTCAACATTCTGGTTACAAGTCTCTGACCTTATTTTTTCCTCCCCAAAGGAAAAAACAGGACACCAAGAGGCCAGAAATTTCCCTTTCTCTGCCCTCCTACTTCGGTCGCTGGCAGCATCTCGGGAGGCTTCCGAAGCGGGAGGTTGGGACGGACGGGCGGGAGGGGGTCTTTCGAGTTTCTTCCTAGGAAACTGGCCCTCAGCAGCCAACGTCCTCTGAGCTCCCGGGTTTGCTTTAAAATGTTGAAACTTCACAAGACAGAAAAATTACGGCTAAGGAGCCACGTCCTTTGTTGAAGCCCCACGGATTTTAATTTGGGGTGGAAAAGGCCACCAGCAACAATCACGGACTGCTNCATCAGTCCTTCCAATGAATATTTAGGACTGATTTCCTTTAGGATGAACTGGTTGGATCTCCTTGCTGTCCAAGGGACTCTCAAGAGTCTTCTCCAGCACCAGAGTTCAAAAGCATCAATTCTTTGGTGCTCAGCTTTCTTCACAGTCCAACTCTCACATCCATACATGCCTGCTGGAAAACCCATAGCCTTGACTAGACGGACCTTTGTTGGCAAAGTAATGTCTCTGCTTTTTAATATGCAACTATCTCTAGTCCCTTGTTTCTCTGTGTTCTGTTGCCCAAGGATTGGGAGAGGACATCTGTCCAGGTGCGAGTACTGCAGGAGAGGGTCCAAGGTCCCAGCCTGTCTCAGAATGTGTCCCCCACAACGATATGTCAAAGTCTTAACCCTCTCAAAATGTAATCTTATTTGGAAATAGAGCTGTTAATGATATAATTAGTTAAGATGAGGTCAAACTGGATTGGGCTTCCATGATGGCTCAGTGGTAAAATATCTATCTGCAGTGCAGGAGCCGAAGGTGACACAGGTTTGATCCCTGGGTGGGAAAGATCCCCTGGAGCAGGAAATGGCAACCCACTCCACTATTCTTACCTGGAGAATCCCATGGACAGAGGCACCTTGGTGGGCTACAGTCCATTGGGTGGCAAAGAGTCAGATACCACTGAAGCAACTTAGCAGCAGCAGACTGGAGGAGGGGTGCCCTAATCCAACATGACTGGTTTCCTCAGGAGAGAAGACAAGAGACACACACACAGACACACCCACCCACCGATGTGATGATGGAGGCAGAGGCTGGAGCGATGCCCCTCCCTGGAGACTTCAGATGGAGGGAGCCCTGCTTCCCTCTGAAGTTCAGTTCAGTTCAGTTCAGTCACTCAGTCATGTCTGACTCTTTGCGACCCCATGAATTGCAGCACGCCAGGCCTCCCTGTTCATTACCATCTCTCGGAGTTCACTCAGTCTCACGTTCATCGAGTCTGTGATGCCATCCAGCCATCTCATCCTCTCTCGTCCCCTTCTCCTCCTGCCCCCAATCCCTCCCAGCATCAGAGTCTTTTCCAATCAGTCAACTCTTCGCATGAGGTGGCCAAAGTACTGGAGCTTCAGCTTTAGCATCATTCCTTCCAAAGAAATCCCAGGGCTGATCTTCAGAATGGACTGGTTGGATCTCCTTGCAGTCCAAGGGACTCTCAAGAGTCTTCTCCAACACCACAGTTCAAAAGCATCGATTCTTCGGCGCTCAG
>SJYV01034348.1:2190163-2200971 GCA_006410875.1 Neotragus pygmaeus | reverse complement strand
AGGCTTTTTAGCTCCTCTTCACTTTCTGCCATAAGGGTGATGTCATCTGCATATCTGAGGTTATTGATATTTCTCCCAGCAATCTTGATTCCAGCTTGTGTTTCTTCCAGTCCAGCGTTTCTCATGATGTACTCTGCATAGAAGTTAAATAAGCAGGGTGACAATATACAGCCTTGACGTACTCCTTTTCCTATTTGGAACCAGTCTGTTGTTCCATGTCCAGTTCTAACTGTTGCTTCCTGACCTGCATACAGGTTTCTCAAGAGGTAGGTTAGGTGGTCTGGTATTCCCATCTCTTTCAGAACTGGGGGATGTTTATACTTCTGGACATCAGAACTGTGAGAAAAGAAGCCTCAGTTTACAGCAGCCCTGAAAAAAGAACCCATCACTAGTCTTCAAGTTGTCAGTAGACTTTCATTTAAAGTTTGACTCTAGTTTCTGCTGGGCTGTGGATGAAACTGACCTTCTTCCCAACACCCCAAGCCAGTGTGCACCTCCTGGGAGTGTTCCCCTAGGGGGGTGCTAGCTGCCCTGCAGAGCAAGTCCTGAGGGTCCCTGTGTGGTCATCGGACACGATGACTGAAGGGGAACACCATGCTCCTAAGAGCTGGCACAGCAGTACCCGGGGAAGCTCCAGGAGAACAGGAGGCCAGGTCCTTGCAATAAAACATGATGGCTTGGCCAGCAAGGCTTTGATTATGACTATGTATGCTCTTCACATGCACCTTAGATGTGGAATTTAGTCACAGTGCTTATAAGCCACTGAAAGTTATAATTATGGTTTGAGGGACCATTCACCATTGGTTCCTCCTCCTGTGTGAAGTGTTCTCAGTGTTGGGCTTTATCCAGCGTGTTGGGACCTGGAGCGTTTCTAACATTATTGTGCAGGTAAGAAAAAAGAACTTCTTGTAGATTAAAAAAAAATGTTTGTATTTATAGATAAAATAATTGAGCATGGAAGAACTGATGCTTTCAAATTTTGCTAGAAAAGACTCTTGAGAGACCCCTGGACTGCAAAGAGATCCAACCAGTCAATCCTAAAGGAACTCAACCCTGAATATTCATTGGAAGGACTGATGCTGAAGCTCTGATACTTTGGCCACCTGATACAAACAGCCGACCCATTAGAAAAGACCCTGATGCTGGGCAAGATTGAGGGCAGGAGGAGAAGGGGGTGACAGAGATGAGATGGTTTGATAGCATCTTTGACTTAGGGGACATGAATCTGAGCAAGCTCCAGGAGATAGTGAAGGACAGGGGAACCTGGTGTGCTGCAGTCCATGGGGACATGACTTAGTGACTGAACAAAAAACAAAATAATCTATGTAGTATATGGGTTGACCACGGCATACTTATGGCCACGTGTCGTGACGGATGAGAGGTGTCCTAGTGGGGTTTCCACAATGGGGAGGGGCCGTCAGTGTGGCCCTCACTGTTCAGTGTATAGAATATTTTAATGCATTCCTTTTCACATGTCTAGTTCTGAGGAAGTGCAGAACGTATTATCTCAGTTCTGCTAAACTGAATCTCACAGAATGATCATGGGTCTTAAAAGTTTTCTAATTATCTTACACTGTTGGTGGGAGTGCAAACTTGTACAGCCACTATGGAGAACAGTGTGGAGATTCCTTAAAAAACTGGAAATAGAACTGCCATATGACCCAGCAATCCCACTGCTGGGCATACACACCAAGAAAACCAGAATTGAAAGAGACATGTGTGCCCCCGTGTTCATCGAAGCACTGTTTATAATAGCCAGGACATGGAAGCAACCTAGATGTCCATCAGCAGACGAATGGTTAAGAAAACTGGTACATATACATAATGGAATAGTATTCAGCCATTAAAAAGAATACATTTGAATCAGTTCTAATGAGGTGGATGAAACTGGAGCCTATTATACAAAGTGAAGTAAGCCAGAAAGAAAAACACCAATACAGTATGCTGCTGCTCCTGCTAAGTCGCTTCAGTCGTGTCCGACTTTGTGTGACCCCATAGATGGCAGCCCACCAGGCTCCCCCGTCCCTGGGATCCTCCAGACAAGAATACTGGAGTGGGTTGTCATTTCCTTCTCCAATGAATGAAAATGAAAAGTGAAAGTGAAGTTGCTCAGTCGTATCCGACTCCTAGCAACCCCATGGACTGCAGCCTACCAGGCTCCTCTGTCCATGGGATTTTCCAGGCAAGAACACTGGAATGGGCTGCTATTGCCTTCTTCGCCAATACAGTATACTAACACATACATGGAATTTAGAAAGATGATAACTAGATAACCCTATATGTGAGATAGCAAAAGAGACACAGATGTATAGAACAGTCTTTTGGACTCTGTGGGAGAAGATGAGGGTGGGGTGATCTGAGAGAATAGCATTGAAACATGTATATTATCATATATGAAACAGATCACCAGTCCAGGTTCGATGCACGAGACAGGGTGCTTAGGGCTGGTGCACTGGGATGACTCAGAGGGATAGGATGGGGAGGGAGGGAGTTCAAGATGGGGAACACATGTACACCCATGACTGATTCATGTCAATTTATGGCAAAAACCATTACAATATTGTAAAGTAATTAGCCTCCAACTAAAATACATAAATAAAAGTTTTCCATTCAAAAAGCCCATAAATTATTGATGAAAATAAAAATGCAATGTAAGTATACACTAAGAAAAATAACAGGCTGCTCTTCTTCCTTGTGTGGGCTCTTTGCCAACTATGTTAAAGGTAAACATGGTAACCTAATCATATCTCACCAAAAAATGACCAAACATTTTTCCAAAAAGGTGAAAGGTGACAAGGGGCTTCCCTGGTGACTCAGTGGTAAAGAATCCGCCTGTCAATGCAGGAGACCTGGGTTTGATCCCTGGGTTGGGAACTTCCCTTGGAGAAGGAAATGGAAACCCACTTCAGTATTCCTGCCTGGGAAATCCTATGGACCGAGTAATCTGGTGGGCTATAGTCCATGAGGTCGCAAAGGGTTAGACATGACTTAACGACTAAATACACATAAAAATTGACAAGAGCATTAAAAATACGAATTCATATCCACTATCCTTAATGATGACTTAGTGTAATTACACCTTGATATTAGCTAATAAAGTAGTAAATGTCCCTTAACAAATAGTGAGATGTTAAAAAACAGCATCCAGAACACTAAGGCAGATTTTACAAATATTTCTGCAACTTTTTCCCCCTTTGGAAAATTTCAAGCATGTATAAAAGTAGAGAGATTAGTACGATGAACCCCAGACCACCCATCCCCTGCTTCATTCCATATTTACCGAGTCATGGACACTCCCATTTCCTGCCAACTATTTTCCACCCACGTGGATTATTTTGAAGTAAGTCCTACATGTGATACCGTTTCAAATTCATTTATTTCAGTATTTTCTCTGAAAGATGAATTTGTGTGTGTGTGTGAGATCTTAGTTCCTCCACTGGGGACTGAATCCAGGCCCACAGTGAAAGTGCAGAGTTCAAACCACTGGACCACCAAGGAAGTCCCTAAAAGATGATTCTTTAAGAAAAAAAAATGCTGTCTTAGCTCTTAAAAATGAAGCCCATTTAGGAATCATTAGTCCCACCAAACAGACTATTCCAATGTCTCTTAATGCATTATCATTTTCCTTTACAGTTTGTTTAAATCAGAATCTAAATAAAGTTCATATGATGCAATTGGTTACTATATCTTATCTTTAAAAAAAAAACAACAACTATCTTTTAGTTTGGGAAGGTAATGTGAGGATTCCCACATATCCTGGGCTCGTCTCCTCCCTCTCCCCCATTACCAATAACCCACATTAGTGTGGTACTGTTCGTTACAATGGTCAATACAGGTTAGTTAATTCTTACTGACTTCATTTCATACATTATTCAGATTTCCCAGTTGTACCCTAATGCACTTTTCCCAGGACACCCCATCAAGCCTCCTTAGGCTCCCCTTGGACGTGACCACTTCTCAGACTCTTCTTTTTGATGACCTTGCAAGTACGAGGCATGCTTTCAGGCATGATTTTGTAACTTGTTCCTCAATTGGGATTTGTCTGATGTTTGTCTCAGATGTGAACGGGGTGTGCGGGTTTTGGGAGGAAGACCACAGAGGCGAAGTGCCATTTTCATCTCATCGAGGGTGGACTGTCCCCACGTGACCTGCCACTGTGGATGCTGTCCTGGATCACCCGTCTGAGGTGGCGACTGTTGGCCTCCACACAGGTGAGGTCCTCTTGCTCCCTCTCCATGCTGTATTCTTTGGAAGGGGGTCACTGTGTGCAGCCCTCAGGGACTGGTGAGTCAAGTTCAGCTTTTCCCTAATTGCCTCCTGCCTGAAGAATTTCTTTCAGCATTTCTTGTAGTCTCCTGGCAACAAATCCAGCATTTATTTAACTGAAAATTGTCTTTATTTCTTTTAACTTTTAAAAAATGGATTCTTCTCCTATTTTTAATTAAATAATTTTTTGGCTGCCGGGGTCTTCACTGCTTTTCAAGAGCTTTCTCTGCGGTGAGTGGGGGCCACTTTTCTCACTGCCGTGGTTCTTGTTGCAGAGCACTGGCTCTAGGCGGGAGGCGTCGGTAGTTGCAGCACCCAGGCTCAGTAGTTGGCACTCGCAGGCTTAGTTGCTCCACAGCACGTGGTACCTCTCCAGACCAGGGATTAAACCCATGTTCCCTGGATTGGCAGGCAGATTCTTACCCACTGTACCACCAGGGAAGTCTCTCTTTGACTTTTTATTTTGAAATAATTATTGATTAACAGCTTACTTAACTTATATCCAGAGTACATTATGCAAAATGCTCGGCTGGATGAAGCACAAGCTGGAATCAGGATTACCGGGAGAAATATCAATAACCTCAGATATGCAGATAAAACCAGCCTTATGGCAGAAAGCGAAGAAGAACTAAAGAGCTTCTTGATGAAAGTGAAAGACAAGAGTGAAAAAGTTGGCTTAAAACTCAATATTCAGAAAACAAAGGTCATGCCATCTGGTCCCATCACTTCATGGCAAATACATGGAGAAACAATGGAAACAGAGATGCTTTATTTTGGGGGGCTCCAAAATCACTGCAAATGGTGACTGCAGCCATGAAATAGAAAGACGCTTGCTCCTTGGAAGAAAAGCTATGACCAACCTAGACAGCATATTAAAAAGTAGAAACGTTACTTTGCTAATAAAAGTCCATCTAGTCAAAGCTATGTTTTTTCCAGTAGTCAGGTATGGATGGGAGAAGGCAATGGCAACCCACTCCAGTACTCTTGCCCGGAGAATCCCATGGACAGAGGAGCCTGGTGGGCTGCAGTCCATGGGGTTGCTAGGAGTCAGACACAACTGAGTGACTTCACTTTCACTTTTCACTTTCATGCATTGGAGAAGGAAATGGCACCCCACTCCAGTATTCTTGCCTGGAGGATCCCAGGGAAGGGGGAGCCTAGTGGGCTGCCATCTATGGGGTCGCACAGAGTTGAACACGACTGAAGCAACTTAGTAGCAACAGCAGCAGCAGCATGTATGGATGTGAGAGTTGGACCGTAAAGAAGGCTGAGTGCCAAAGAACTGATGCTTTTGAACTGTGATGGTGTTGAAGACTCTTGAGAATCCCTTGGACTACAAGGAGATCCAACCAGTCCATCCTAAAGGAAATCAGTCCTAAATATTCATTGGAAGGACTGATGCTGAAGCTGAAACTCCAGTATTTTGGTCACCTGATTCAAAAAACTGACTCATTGGAAAAGACCCTGATGCTGGGAAAGATTGAAGGCAGGAGAAGAGGACGAAAGAGGATGAGATGGTTGAATGGCATCACCGACACGATGTTCATGAGTTTGAGTAGCTGCGGGAATTGATGATGGACAAGGAGGCCTGGTGTGCTGCAGTCCATGGGTTTCCAAAGAGTTGGACACAACTGAGCAACTGAAGTAAACTGAAAAAATAATACAGAGATGTCCTATGTACTGCTCTCCTGATGGTAAATCCTACATAAATATAGCATGATATCAAAATCAGGAAATTGAAATTGTATGATCCACAAACTCAGAGTGCACCAATTTTACATGCGTGTGTATATGTGGTTCTGTTCAATTTTATTACATTTGTGGATTTCTGTAACTGAAACCACAATCAAAATACAGAGCTGTCCCATCATTACAGAGATCTCCCACATGTTATTTTGTCCCTCTACATTTTTGAAAGTTTTGTGTTTTTTTTGGTTGATAGACAATTTTAGGTAGACAGTGGTGTGTGTGTTTGTGTGTCTATGTGTGTTTTATTATTTAAAGATGTTCCAGTTTCTGCTAGCCTCCATTTTTTTCTGTTGAGAAATCAGCTATCATCTTGTTAATTCCTTTATGTCCTATGTTCCTCGCTACCCATCTCCTTTTTAGATTTTGTCTTTATTTTTGGTGTTTAGAGTTTTACTGTGATATGTTTGTGTGTAATTTTCTCTGCTTTAATGCTGTTTAAGGTTTACTCAGCTTCTTAGATTTGTGTTACTGTTTCTGATCCAATTTGGAAAACTTCCCAGCCAACGTTTCAAGTATTTTTTTGCCCTATACGCTCTCTTCTCTTATTCTGGGACTCCAGTTTCACAAGTATTAAGCAATTTGATAGTTTTCTACCAGTCACTAAGCCTCTGTTTGTTCTCTTCTCTATTTTTTTTTCTGATTTCTAATTTAATAATTTAAAATATTGGGGGTAACATATTCTTCAGTTCTAGTATTTCCATTTGATCATTTTCTAATTTCCACCTCTGTCCTGAAGTTCTCCTATCTCTCCCCAACATATACCTGTTTTCTGTAGGTTCTTTAACATACTTATCACAGTTATTTTTAATCCTTTGCTAATTAATATCTGAATCATTCATCAGTTCAGTTGCTCAGTCGTATTCAACTCTTTGCCACCCCATGGACTGCAGCACACTAGACCTCCCTGTCCATCATCATCTCCCGGAGTTTACCCAAACTCATGTCCATTGAGTAAGTGATGCCTTCCAACTATCTCATCCTCTGTTGTCCCCTTCTCTTCCCACCTTCAATCTTCTCCAGCATCAGGGTCTTTTCCAATGAGTCAGCTCTTTGCATCAGATGGCCAAAGTATTGGAGTTTCAGCTTCAACACCAGTCTTTCCAATGAACACTCAAGACTGATCTCCTTTAGGATGGACTGGTTGGATCTCCTTGCAGTCCAAGGGATTCTCAAGAGTCTTCTCCAACACACAGTCCAAAAGCATCAATTCTTCGGCACTTAGCTTTCTTTATAGTCCAACTCTCACATCCATACATGACCACTGGAAAAACCATAGCCTTGACTAGATGAACCTTTGTTGGCAAAGTAATGTCTCTTCTTTTAAATATGCTGTCTAGGTTGGTCATAACTTTCCTTCCAAGGAGTAAGCGTCTTTTAATTTCATGGCTGCAGTCACCATCTGCAGTGATTTTGGAGCCCCAAAAAATAAAGTCTGACACTCTTTCCACTGTTTCCCCATCTGTTTGCCATAGGTCTGCTTTAAAAAAAAATTATGTATTTTTGGCTGTGCTGGGTCTGCATTGCTTTGCATGGGCTTTCTCTAGTTGCGGTGAGCAGGGGCGACTCTTCATCGTGCTGTGTGGCCTTCTCATTGCGGTGGCTTCTCTTGTGGAGGACAGGCCTTAGGTATAGTGGCCTGAGTAGCTGCAGCCCTGGGCTCAGTGGTTGCAGCTCCAGGGCTCTAGACCGCAGGCTCAGTAGTTGTGGTGCCTGGGCTTAGCTGGTCTGAGGCATGTGGAATCTTCCCGGACCAGGGATCGAGCCCATGTCCCCTGCATGGCAAGGTGGGTTCTTAGCCACTGTGCTACAGTGAAGTCCCACAGGTCTGCTTTTATTGAATGACTTTCCTCTTGATTATAGGTCATTTTTTTGTTTGTTTCTTTTCACATCTACTAATTTATATTTTATAGTGGCCATTATGGATGAAATGAATCTTGATATACAGTAGTTTTACCCCTCTAACCTTGTTCTTATTTTTCAACGTTGTTGTGACTGACCTAAGATCTTTGTCTTTTCATGTGCATTTCAGAATCAGTTTGTCAATTTCTACAAAAAGGCCTGCTGGAATTTTGATTGGCATTATTTTGAATCCATAATCAATTTTGGGAGGACTTACATTTTAGCAATATTGAATCTTCTGACCCATCAGCAAAGTGTATCACTCCTCTTGTTTGAGTCTTCATTCATTTCTCAGCAGTATTTAGTACTTTTCCATGTATGGGCTATATGTATCTTTTATCAGATTTACTCTAAGTATTTTGTATTTTGATGCTGTTATAAATGGGATTTGAAGTAGGAAATGGCAATCCAGTCCAGTATTCTTGTCTGGAGAATCCCGTGGACAGAGGATCCTGGCGGGCTACTGTAGTCCATGGGGTTGCAAAGATTAAGACACGACTGAGCATGCACTCATGTAGTACTTAAAATACTACATGTTAGACTGTGGCCTAAGCATTTTATGGGCATTAACTCATTGAGCTTTTGAAACCTTCATAACATTCCTATGGGGGCTTCCCAGGTGGCACTAGTGGTAAGGAACCCACCTGCCAATGTAGGAGAAGCAAGAGATGTGGGTTTGATCCCTGGATCTGGAAGATCCCCTGGAGGAGCACATGGAACCCACGCCAGTATTCTTGCCTGGAAAATTCCATGGACAGGGCAGCTTGGAAGGCTACAGTCCACGGGGTCGTGAAGAGGCAGACGTGACTAAGAGATTGGGCACATGTAATGGGATTTAAATTTTTCTATTTTTGATTGCCTGTTGCTTGTATACAGAAATACAATTGATTTTTTACTACTGATCTCTTATCCAAAAACATTGCTAAACTCAGTAGTTTTAGTAAATCTTTTTGTAGAAGTCCATTAGCTTTTCTGTGTTGATGATCATACAGTTTTCACTGGTTGCTTTTCATTTTGGATGCTTTATATAGTTTTCTTGTCTTATTGCACTATGATCCTGAATAGAAGTGGTGAGAGCAGATACCCTTGTCTTGTCCTTGACCTTGGGGAGTAAGCAGTACACATTTCACCATCAAGTGTAGTGTTTATTTGCTTGAGGACAAGATACAGTTGGTTCAGACTCTCCTACCTTAGCAAGAGATGTTTGTATCCGAAATTATCTTAAAAAAAAAAATTGGTATGCCAATTTTATTCCAGAAATGGCCTATCAACAAGGCAAGGACTTCTGTTTTGAGTAAATACCCCAGGGTTTGAACTCCTGCTCTGCCTCATAAAATCTGGCAAGCCACACAACCTCCATGTACCTCCAGAGGCCACTGACGGGCTAGGTGAGGCTCCCCTACTAACGCTTGGGGAGGCTTCGCCTGTCTTCTTGTCCCTTTACTTTGCATTCCTTCTTTTCTCTTTTGAGACTGGATTAAATACTTGGTTCTATCTTCAGTGTGTATTCTCTCATGCAGTATATGAGATGGCATTGAATATAAACTTTCCTCGTAGTCTTGTTTTGAAGTTATTCTGTGGTATCTACTTTTCCCTGAATTCTTTCATAATATCAGTTCGTATTGTGTTACTTGTTCTTTAATGTGGTTTTTGTTAAAGATTTCATCTCCAAGGAAAGCCAACTTTCCTTTGATTTTGATGGAGGAGAGATTAGCTACACAAGCCTTTTGAAATTAAAGCGAGTCAACCAAAACACAAACATGAAAGGAGTATCAAATACTTCCATGAGCTGAAAAGGTTCCCATCCCAGAACTTCTAAAGTGGGGAGGGCTCTTTTGCTTGACCTTGAAGAAGGTGGCTGGGAAGAAAAGAAAACCAGCTACAGTAGCTGAGAGGAGAGGGGAGCAGCCAGCTGGAGACAAACCAGTGAAAAGCCTTAGAGGCAGCACTCGGCTGGAGGAAGAGAGAGATCTGACCGGAGCGTGCTAGACAGAGGTCTCCCCTGAACTGCGCAGCGCCAGGCTTGGTTCAGAAGTTTCCTTTGTTAGTGGGATGGTCAACATGACCAAGGTCAGGGTCAGAGAGGAAGCTTACAAAATGGGTTGGATGCTAAAAAATAAATAATGTAAAAAGGTGATGTGCCCAGATAAACGACAAGAAAGAAGCTTGAATGGTGTGTAAGAAAATTTGGCTGTGAATTTCCTTCCATGAGAATTACAATTTTTAAGATTAATGCAAGCATAAAATTAGCCAGCTGTCAAGAGTTCAAGCAAATGTGTCATTTAGTGTACCATATACTAAACAATAAAAACATTCCAACAGGAGAATTTTGGGAATAAACGTTGTGCCCTGGTTGAACAACAGTGTATCTTAAAGAACTTCACCTAACTGTGCCTAAATTCTGAACTGAAATAGCCCATCCTGATTTGGAGTATGCCAAAGAATGCTCAGACTACCGCACAATTGCACTCATCTCACATGCTAATAAAGTAATCCTCAAAATTCTCCAAGCCAGGCTTCAGCAATACGTGAACCGTGAACTCTGATGTTCAAGCTGGTTTTAGAAAAGGCAGAGGAACCAGAGATCAAATTGCCAACATCCGCTGGATCATGGAATAAGCAAAAGAGGTCCAGAAAAACATCTACTTCTGCTTTATTGACTATGCCAAAGCCTTTGACTGTGTGGATCACAATAAACTGTGGAATATTCTGAAAGAGATGGGAATACCAGACCACCTAACCTGCCTCTTGAGAAATCTGTATGCAGGCCAGGAAGCAACAGTTAGAACTGGACATGGAACAACAGACTGGTTCCAAATAGGAAAAGGAGTACATCAAGGCTGTATACTGTCACCCTGCTTATTTAACTTCTATGCAGAGTACATCATGAGAAA
>SJYV01034348.1:2113692-2190140 GCA_006410875.1 Neotragus pygmaeus | reverse complement strand
GATTTCTTTGGAAGGAATGATGCTAAAGCTGAAACTCCAGTACTTTGGCCACCTCATGCGAAGAGTTGACTGATTGGAAAAGACTCTGATGCTGGGAGGGATTGGGGGCAGGAGGAGAAGGGGACGACCGAGGATGAGATGGCTGGATGGCATCACTGACTCGATGGACGTGTATCTGAGTGAACTCTGGGAGTTGGTGATGGACAGGGAGGCCTGGCGGGCTGCGATTCATGGGGTCGCAAAGAGTCAGACATGACTGAGTGACTGAACTGAACCGAACTGAGCTTTTGGGAGCTCCCTTCCTCCTAGCCCTGTGTACACGTGTATTTATCCCTCTCAGTGACTCCGCAGAGGGGGAACCGGGCTAGGAGCCTGAGGGATTTTTATAGCAGCCTATGGACCTCAGGTGGGCCCAAGCCTGCTCCCTGCTTCTGGAAAGGAGGCAGGACACTGCAGAAACTTAGACGCCGAGTGCTCAGTGTATCCTGAGTCAAGCGAGGCAGGGAGGCAGGAGGTGGCTGTTCGTGGGTGCAGAGAGTCCTGGGAGGCTTCACAGAGGAGGCAGCGTGTGGTGAGCGCCTGAAGAGAGCTGACCGTCCCCAGTTGGACAGGCATGGGTGGTGCCCCATCCCCATCCCCTTGCAGGCTGCGAGAGGTCAGAGTAGGGGGCTGATGGTTTCTGATCAGTGAAATGAGGTGACCAGAGGTTTGGGTGAAGATGGCAGTGTGATCAGTGTGACAGATGAATGTCGGAAGGGTCACCCTTTCCGGTTTATGGACCTGACTGCGCCCGGAAGCTGTCAGGAACATTGCCGTTTTGTGATGTCTTCAAGGGATGAGACAGGAGGCAAGAGGTTTATAGCGTGTCTGCACGCAGGGGTCAGGGTGTGGGTGGGGGTGTCCAGGCGGTGATGGGGGGGAGGCGCTGCTCCCTGCAGGGAGGCCCTGTATCCCCCGCCCCCAGCCACCGAGCCCACGAATCAGGCAGCCTGGACACAGGCAGTGAGTTGAGAGGGTGGCCACAGCCTCAGGTGCATGGATGCAGGAGCCCGAGGCCTCAGGTGTTGGACCTGGGGCCCTGGAGCCAGGAGGAGGTGGAAGGAACAGGCCCCAGCTGGGAAGGGGCGGCTTTGCCCCTGGATGGTGGAATGCATTTCTCTTTCAAGTGCTCCCAGGACCAGTGGGTCACTGGAATGAGCAAGGCCCCTCCCCCCGGCCTGTGGCCAACGAGTGCTGGGGCCCCGGGAGCACTGGCCCAGGTTCTCTGCTGTCCTGAGGGCTGGGGAGAAGCGGGAGGGGCAGGATGCTTGAGTGGGTAGGACCTTGGTGGGTAGGGATGACCCTGACCCCAGGCCTCTGTCTTCAGTGTGCCAGAACCAGGTATCCTTGGGGTTCTGGTCGCCAAGGAAACCTGGCGATGGGGATGCAGGTGTTCCAGGGAAGGAGCCACAGAATTAAGAGTCAGGCCTGGTGTCTCAGTGAGTTTTCAGGTTCTGATCTGTGAGGTGTGGTCAGCCCCCTTCTGGCGCAGAGATGTCTAGAGAGAACTGGGCGTCTGATTTTCTCCCTGCAGGTCCGAACCTCAGTTTGCTTTGAGAGCCGAGTGACTGTTCTATGCAGTGCGTTTAGTCCAAGAAGTGAGATGGCATGACTCACACCGAGATGGAATTTCAGGTGAAGTTGCTTTACATGTGCTCCACACATGAACTTATTCTGTCAGCTTTAAAGGTGAAAAGAAAAAAAACTTTTTTAAACATTTTCACATGTAAAATTTTTTACATGAAAAACAATTTTGGAGCCTGTTCTACATTTCTTTACGAAAATAAGATAACTGAGCACAGTTGACTCTCCAAGCATTTCCCTCTGGGTAACACTTTCCCCTTTAGAGTGCTTGATATTATGCAAGCAACATTCCCTTTTTTGGTGAAAATGCTTTGGAAGGAAATTGTGATGAGGGTCATGTGGACCCATGTAATTCACCTGTGTATTATTTCGGTTGTCTCCTCTCCCAAAAAGGCTACTGCTGCTAAGTCACTTCAGTCGTGTCCAACTCTATGTGACCCCATAGACGGCAGCCCACCAGGCTCCCTCGTCCCTGGGGTTCTCCAGGTAATAACACTGGAGTGGGTTGCCATTTCCTTCTCCAGTGTATGAAGGTGAAAAGTGAAAGTGAAGTCGCTCAGTCATGTCCAACCCTTAGCGACCCCATGGACTGCAGCCCACCAGGCTCCTCTGTCCATGGGATTTTCCAGGCAAGAGTACTGGAGTGGGGTGCCATTGCCTTCTCCGCCCAGAAAGGCTACCTGCTGGATTTTTCTTCCCAAGACAGGTGGATTTGGTTAGGAAATAACAAATATAATCAAAATACCAAGAAAATACTGATTCTTTAGGGCAGAGTTTCTAGCTTCAATACCACAGACATCTTGGGCTAGATACTCTTTGTCACGGGGGCTGTGGTGTGCAGTGAGGTGTGTTTTGTGACATGCAACCCCTCTCTCTACTCCCAGTGGTGACAGCCAAAACATCTGCTGCCAGATGTCTTCTAGGATGGAAATCTCTCTGGGCTGAGAACCAGTGGTCTAAGTGGACTGTCTGTTCATGCAAAGATGTCTCTCTAAGACAGTCATGAGAAACTTCATCAGCTCAACACGTCTGTAAGTTTTTCTTAGAGATTAGAAGAGAAAGCAGAACAGAGGCTCTGTTTCTGGAGCAGGCGCGGCGTTTCCGACAGGCTCTTGCTTTCGCATGAGTCACTTTTGTTCATACCAGTCTCTGGAGCTGCTGTCAGCCTCTCGGCACAAGGGTTTCCAACGTGAGCTCCATCTCTCAAACTGTTAAGATGTTTCCCCTCAGCATCCTTATTTCAGCTGACCTTCAAGTGCCACTTTTCCTCGTTTCTAGAAGGGCACCCAGAAACATGTTTACTGTAATCCAGTCTTGGTTATTCGCTGGGAAAAAATAACACTTAGATGGAAACCGAAGGATAATGGAACTTGGTTACTTGTAGCCTGACCACTAGACGGGGCTGCTTCCTCAGGCTCCACACCCTGCTGTGCTTGGCCTCAACTATACAACTCAAAACCCTCAAACAAAAGAAGTGCGCTCGGGGGTGGGTCAGAGAGCTGCAGGATACGAGTGTACCTTGTGGGAAGAGGCATGGTTCTTTTAAGAACCCAAAGTGTCTTCTGAAGCAGAGGACGCAGAGCATGTCTCCTTCACACTGGGTGCCGGCTGCGCACATGTGCGTGTGCTGCACGAGCAAGCCTGGACCGAGGATGCATACTCTGAGTTTCAAAACTGTTCTAGCAGCTTTGTGACTTTTCCCCTTTCTCCAAGTAGTTTCCTTTTTTAATTGAAGTATGAAAAGAAAGTGAAAGTGAAGTCACTCAGTTGTGTCCAGCTCTTTGCAACCCCCTGGACTGTAGCCTACCAGGCTCCTCTGTCCATGGGATTTTCCAGGCAAGAGCACTGGAGTGGGTTGCCATTGCCTTCTCCAGGGGATCTTCCTGACCCAGGCATCAAACCTGGGTCTCCTGCATTTCAGGCAGACGCTTTACCGTCTGAGCCACTGGGGAAGCCTCAGTTGAAGTATAGTTAATAATGTTAGTTAGGTATACAGCAAAGTAATTCAGTTATATAGATGTATATACACACATACATACCTATATTTTGTTTAGTTTTTTTGCATTGTAGGTTGTTACAAGATACTGGATATAGTTCCCTGTGCTATATAGTAGGTCCTTGTTGTTTATTTTATATATAGTAGTGTATCTGTTAATCCCAAACTCCTAATTCCACCCCCTCCCCTTACCTTTTGGTAACCATGCACTTATTTTCTATGTCTGTGAGTCTGTTTCTGTTTTGTAAATAAGTTCATTCATACCTTTTTTTTAAAGATCCCACATATGAGTGGTAACATGATACTATTTGTCCATGCCTGATTTAAGATAATCTCTAGGTTCATCCATGCTGCTGCAAATGGCGTAATTTCATTTTTCTTTTGACTGAGTGATATTTGGTTGTACCACATCTTCTTTACCCATTCATCTGTTGATGGATGTTTACGCTGCTTCCTGTGTCTTGGCTATTGAAACAGTGCTGCTATGAACACTGGGACAAGTGCATCTTTTCTAATTAGTTTCTGGCTACATGCCCAGGATGGGATTGCAAGATCATATGGCAAGCCTATTTTTTGTTAATGCTCCTCCTTACTGTTCTCCACAGTGCCTGCACCACTTGCCTTCCCACTGACACTGAGTTCCTTTTTCTCTACACCCTCACAGGCAGTTTTTGAACTTTTGGATGATGGCCATTCTGACTTGAGTGAGGCAATACCTCATCATAGTTTTGATTTGCATTTCTCCAATAATTAGTGATGGTTAGCATCTTTTCATGCCATCTGTACATCCTCTTTGGAGAAATGTCTGCTTAGGTTGTCTGCCCATTTTTTGATTCTTATTGAATTATATGAACTGTTTGTATATTTTGGAAAGTAGGCCTTTGTTGATCACATTGTTGGCAAATATTTTCTCCCAGTCCATAGGCTTTTCATTTATGGTTTCCTTTGCTATGCAAAAGCTTGTATGTTCGACTAGGTCCCCTTTATTTTTGCTTTTACTTGTGTCTTGAGACTGACCTGAAAAAAAAAAAATTGGTACTATCATGTCAGAGAATGTTTTGCCCACGTTCTAGTTTTATGGTGTCATGTCTTGTATTTAAGTCATTTTGAGTTTGTGTATTGTGTGGTGTGCTTGAACTTCATTGATTTACATGCAGCTGTCCAGCTTTCCCAGCACCACTTGTTAAAGAGACTCTTTTCTCCATTGTGTATTCTTGCCTCCTCTGTTGAAGACTGTGTGTGGATTTATTACTGGACTCTATTCTCTGCCACTGATTTATATGTCTGTTTTTTTTTTGCCAGTACCAGACTATTCTGATTACTGTACCTTTGTAGTAGAGTCTGAAGTCTAGGAGGGTTATGCCTCTAGCTTTGGTTTTCCCTTGGTATTGCTTTGGCAGTTCTGGGTCTTTCATGTTTCCATATAAATTTTAGTATTATTTTAGTTCTAGTAAAAAAAAATGTCATGAGTAACTTGACAGGGGTTGCATTAAATCTATAGACTGCTTTGGGTAACATGGCCATTTTAACAATATCAATTCTTCTAATCTAAGAGCATGGGATATATTTCCATTTTTTGAATCATCTTCAATTTCCTTTATCAGTGTTTTATAGTTCTTAGCATATAAGCCTCCACCTCCTTGGTCAGGTTTATTACCAGGTATTTTTTTTTAACTTTCTCTGATATTTCATTGTTCTCCAAGATCTACCACTAGCCTAAATCACAAACACTACTGTTTCTATGGGGAGAACATGCAAAATCTCTTTCATGTTTGGCCTATTAGATGAAAAAATTGACCCCTAGCATAATAAAATGTGCATGGAAATTTTAAATGCAATGTTTAATAATGGAGAGAGATAAAGTTTATGAATCAAATCATTAAGGTTTTATTTCCTGTTGATGTAAAAAAAGGATAGGAGAATGCATGTTCTCCTTTATTTGGGGAGAAAGATCTAAGTGGGAAACTGCATGTAGGATTTTAATTAATGTGTGCTGAAATACAAAGTATTTTAAAGAACTTCTTTAACAAGATGGCAGATAGTAAGATTTATTTTAAGTTTTCAATCTGAAAAAAAAAACAACCCCAAAACAAAAAACCAAACTATACTCGTGTGTGTGTACACACACACACACACACACACACAGTGTCAACATTTTCAGAGCACTGACACTAGGGAACACTGTGTTTCTCCTCAACCATATGACAATATTGCATATGCCACAGGAAAATTTACAAAACAATCGCATCAGCAGTCATACAGACATCATGATTCTCATGTCAAAACACAAGAAAAAAAACAGACATCTTCCGGGCACTTTGTTTGCAGCCCTGCAGAGCAGGTTCCCACACAGGCTGTTAGAAACGTCAGCTCTGAAAACCCAACAGTGGCTCTCTGAGAAGTCTTATCCTTTCCAGATCCGAAGTGAAATGACGAGAAATCTGCCCTTTCAAAGTAGCAACCAATGGTTTATTCATGGGTATGGTGAAGTTTACCCACCAAAAAGATGTGTAAAAAAACTGATGAAAATAAAAAATAAATAAAGCTGCTGTAAGTCAGCCTTGTTTTACACTGTGGTTCAGAACGGAACACTTAACGTAAGATCATCATTAAAATTTTATAAAGTAAATTATTTATATTCAGATTACAGATAGTCAACAAACTGAATGAAAACAAACTGATTTGGTAAAGGTTCAGAGACGCTCACACTCAGCAGTGCCGCTTCACCAGGACACACTCCGGCCGCCGTGGGCAGCGGTGATGCCGGGCCGCTGTTCCCACATAAGGCACTAGTTCTCAATAGGCCACACACTTGCCTTATGTCATGCTGCCTGTTAAGATACCAGTGACTTCTTTAACATGAAAAAGAATAAAAACGCAGGACACAGTGCACTTTAATGACATACAGCATTTGAAATCTTTCAGACGACGGTCTGAGAACAGTCTTTTAATGCAAGCTTGAAATCTTCAAACACATACAAGCTTTCTCTTTTTATGCTTCATGTCAACATCACTGGGAAAAAAAAAAACCCATCGCTAAACCCTGATACCACACGTTCTCAGCCATTTTTGCTGTGTTCATCACGGTCCGTGTTCATGAGGCAAAGCGTGACCCAGCATCTTTGTTCAAGTTCTCCAGTGAGGGCTCCTCCGCTCACAGGGGTCACTCGGCTTCTGTTTGCTTCTGTTTGGCACCTGCCAGGAGACGGGAAATAGAAGTTTCGAAGCAAACGTAAAAATATGTTGCCGCTGCACCGGTCCTAGGTGAGCACAGAGGTAGGTCTCCACCCCGTGGCTCCTACCCTCACCTGCAGAGCCTCATGAGTCATGGGCGATGAGCAGGTGGGTCCAGGTTCCACTGCCCTCCACCCCTGACCTCGCTGCGGCATGCCTTTATTCTATACTGCATATTGTAACTCTAACTGTGCAAGGTTTAATTTGAAAAGAAGAGGGTTTTGCTGCTAAAATTTTTTTAAAGAAATGTATATTTAAGTTTTAGTGAAGGTGCAAAGTACTTCCGTTGTATATACTTACCAAAAATGTGGGGAAAAAAAAAGCTTTGTAACCTGTTTACAGTACCTGCATCTAACACCTACACTCATCTGGACACGGTATTTCTAAATGGGTTGGGAGGGGGGAGCTGCTTCTTTTTTTTTCATTACAACAGCTTCTCTGTTTTCTCATCAGACACTAGAAGATAGTTCACTCTGAAAGAGATTAACAATCTATAAAAATAAGGGGTTAAAAGATTGTAGCTACTGCCATTGGGCTGTTGACTCACTGGTTGCATGTGTAGATACTTAAGTTGGCTTGAAACATCTGAGATAAGCTGGGCAATGAACTATAGCTGAAACTTTTTTGAACAAGAGAAAATGTTAATTATCAAATAACTATCCTTAATGAGGGACTGTGTCCATTATCCAGTGGAAAGAATAACTATTGGTAAAAGCAGAGACATTATTTTGCCAAAAAAGGTCTGTCTAGTCAAAGCTATAGTTTTTCCAGTAGTCATGTATGGATGTGAGAGTTGGACCATAAAGAAAGCAGAGCGCTGAAGAATTGATGCTTTTGAATTGTGATGTTGGAGAAGACTCTTGAGAGTCCCTTGCACTGCAAGGATATCCAACCAGTCTGTCCTAAAGGAAACCAGTCCTGAATGTTCATTGGAAGGACTGATGCTGAAGCTGAAACTTCAATACTTTGGCCACCTGATGCAAAGAACTGTCTCATTGGAAAAGACCCTGACGCTGGGAAAGATGGAAGGCAGAAGGAGAAGGGGCTGACAGGGGATGAGATGGTTGGACGACATCACCAACTCGATGGACATGAGTTTGGGCAAGCTCTGGGAGTTGGTGATGGACAGGGAAGCCTGGCGTGCTGTGGTCCATGGGGTGGCAAAGAGTCGGACACGACTGAGCGACTGAACTGAACTGCCCTTTTATTCACATAATAGTGGATGATTTCAAAAGCATCTCTTACTCATTATCCCATAAACATCTACCTTGCTCATCCTGGGTGTGGGGCCTTGCCATCTCACCCTGCGGTTTCAATCAGGGTACGGATCTCGGCAGGGACAGGAGGCCTGTGTCAGCTGCTCGCTTTGTAGAAGGGGCAGAGGCAGCACAGGGGAGCTGTGAGCTGGCCCACACTCTCACAGGGAGAGAGCGGGCGGCAAGCGGGCTTGGTTGCCCAGGCAGGACCTCTGGTCTGACACTCCCACCACACTGTCTGGTCTGAAGGAGGTGCTCCTTTCATTCCAAGAGAGCTCTGCCCCCAAGGCTCATGGATAATCCAGATACTGGGAGCACAGGGCATGTCCTTAAATAAACAGTGTTACATCCACTGTACTAGAAAGAACTCTTAATTTGACTATCTCTGTCTTCATAATGCTGCTGCTGCTGCTAAGTCACTTCAGTTGTGTCTGACTCTGTGCGACCCCAGAGACGGCAACCCACCAAGCTCCCCCATCTCTGGGATTCTCTAAGCAATAACACTGGAGTGGTTTCCATTTCCTTCTCCAATGCATGAAAGTGAAAAGTGAAAGTGAAGTCGCTCAGTCGTGTCCGACTCTTAGTGACGCCATGAATTGCAGCCCACCAGGCTCCTCTGTCCATGGGATTTTCCAGGAAAGAGTACTGGAGTGGGATGCCACTGCCTTCTCCGTCATAATGCTATTTCTGTGTTAACATACATTTCAAATCCAGCTGTGGCCCAGGTTTCCTCCTTGCATTCTCATTAATGCTGACTTGCATCAGTGACTTAGAATTTCTGAAAAAATCCAATTTGGATGGAAATTTAAACTCGCCCAGATGAACATTCTCATTCTTTTGGTTTGTGATGCCAAGGCACAGAGAGGATAAAGAATTGCTTACTGTGAATTTGTGATGCACGAAGAATCTTGGCCTCGGGGACAGAGGGGAGCTGATGTTTGGCCTGACTCTTCCCAGCAAGCTGTGTGGCTTGGCCCAGGGCCAGCCAGCTAGAAAAGGGGTGTCTTTTCCTCAAGGTGCCAAGTGACGTGGCCGTGGGGATGAGCCTGAGTGGAGGAGAGTCCTTTCCCTAATGTGCATGGAGGGGCTGTAGAGCTGACCCGTGAACATATGGAGCTGGGGCATTGCATACAGCTTGCCCTCTGTACCCATGACTCTACCTTGCATCCTTGGTTCCGCCTCTGTGGATTCAACCAGCCATGGGCCACGTGGGACTGCAGTCTTTACTACTGAAAAAATTCCACGTAGAAGTGGAACCATATTGTTCAAGGGTCAGCTGTACACCAGTGGAACCACACTCTCCACACTGGTCCTGCTTCCTTGCTTTATGGTTTGTCTATGAGGTTCGTCCACTGTCAGATACAACTGTGCGTTCATCATCCATCCATTCTACCGACAGACAGAATGCAGTCTGTCCATTCTTGCACTCAAAGATGTCTGGGTTATTCCCAGTTTTAGGTTACTGTAAGTAATGCTACAGACAATCTCACATTCTTTTAGTCCTTTTCTCATTTCATGACTATAGAGATTATCATGAGCCATAAAAAAAAATGAAATCCTGCCATTTTTGACAACTTGGATGGATCGTTCACTTACTTCAGCATGGAGTAAGACAGGAAAAGATAAACACCATATGATTTCATTCATATGTGGAATCTTAAAAAAAATCTGAGCCAAAACTAATGAAATAACAATAAAAAGACATGGAGAAGAGAGGACTGGTTTCCAGAAGGAGGGGGACGGGGGCTGACATGGGTGAGGGGTCAGTTGATGGTGGTGGGTGGACTTGTAGGCTGATTGCTCGTGGTGTGTGCAGAGGTTGACCTCTAATGCTGTACTGAAACTGGTCTTTAAAACGAAGTTTTCTAATATCTGAGACTTGAAAATGACTGCAGCAAGCTCCATCTCGAGGGGTTCTGAGTCAGCAGACGTGGCCTGGGCCCTGGACTTCTCCGACACCAGCGGGCGTGCTGCAGCTCTGAGAGCCCTGCTCCCCCATGTCCCCGCCCCCAGAAGGCCAGGTGAACATGAAGACAGCTGTTCAAATGGCCGTATGAATGGAACCTGAAGGTCTTAATATAACTTGAAGACAGCCAAGGAGAGGGGCTGGGCTTTTGTTTCTTTCACTGAAAGTCTAGGTAGCATTCAGTTATGTGTTTTAACTTTATAATGAAGATTTTACAGCTTCATATATCTTTGGTGGGACTAAATGGTAGGCCATGGTATTTAATGACCCATCAAGTTTAAAAGTTATACAGCTATGTTGGGGGATAAAAATCTGGCTCGCTCAGGTGTCAGCTGTGTTTTCTAGGCATACCTTGCTGGTGAGATCTGGGGGGAGACAGCAGTCACATCAGATAGTAATCAAAGATCAACAGGAATGTCACCTTGCAGTCTGATGAACCTACCAGTTCTGAAGTCCTTTCATGCTGTTCAGATCTGCTGGGCTGGACTTGGGAGGATGATAAATCGTCTGGTGCTGGAGTGATTATTTGGTGATCAGTTAAAGCAAAAAAAAAAACAAAAAAACAAAAACCACCATGGGTGAAATAAGTGAAGGATAGTCCATTCTATGGCACACCTGCCAAAGCTATTTTTTTAGGGCAGTTGTGCCTTTTTTTTTTCTCCCTTTGGAAAATGAACAGACCAATTTGCTGTCACGGTCCCACTGCTCCGCTCTGGCTGAGACCCACATCACTTCATGCTTGCATAATTGAAGCTGTTTTCCCACTGGTAGTCTTGCCTTCTCTCTCTTTTCCAAAGCATTTGTTACTGCAGGAAGGTTTGTGTCCTAAAATATCCCATTTATCAAGTACATGCCCTTTAAAAAAATTTTTTTTTTACTTTATTTTACTTTTCAATACTGTATTGGTTTTGGCATTCATTGACATGAATCCACCTCAGGTGTACATGAGCTCCCAAACATGAACCACCCTCCCACCCCACATCCCTTTTAAAATCAGTTTGTCAATATCCACGAAATAGCACCCCCATTGCATATGGGACAAAGAGTAAACTTCACACAACATTCTAGATATTCTGTGTTCAGATGACAGTCTGGTCAGCAATTGTTTTTCATTATTTACTGGTGCCTATCTTAACTTTTTTTCACATTGTTTTCCAGAAAACCAATGCGCTTTTCTATGACTATCCCTTTTGTCTATGTCTTTTCTTTATTCAAGTGGATACTCTCTTCTCTGCCCAGAGAAATTCTGTGACTGCTTATGCCCTGCTAGAACTAGCTTCACTAAGAAGCTTGTTTTATTTTTATTTTAGAACACTTCAATTTCCATTGTCTCTGTGAAATAATGAGAAATATATATGCATTGGGGTTTTTGCCCCTGGTTGACAGAGAGTTCCTAAAACCCTTGTAAATAGAGGTGCTAAGAGGATCTTCTGTTCCAGAATTTAGTCTTTGATCCATCCTGGTTTCTTGTGCAGAGCTCCTCAGTCTTTTGTAATTTCTTAAGTGATAGGAATATCTGACACTGAGCTCTTAAATCTCTTGAAATGTCCTGGATGATGGAACTCTTCTCTTCAAATGAGGTGATGCATGGTGGGCTCCTGGATGAGGGCCAGTCACCAGAGAGACCCAGCCATGATTAAAGGCATAGAACTTTCAGCTCCTCCCTCCATTCCCCAAGCAGGGAGAACGGCTGGAAATGGAGTTAATGGCCAATTACTCCAGGTTGGTGAACCTCTCCATGTACTGGATGTCCCTCACCTCCAAGGGGACAGACGGCCCTGCACTTGGTACTCTCCCAGCCCAGGTTTCTCTTCCTCTGTCTAAGTATGTCTTTCATCATATCCTTTATTATATAATATAGTGTAAACACAAGTAAATATTTCCTGGAGTTGTCTGAGGTGTTCTAGCAAATGATTTAATTCAAAGAGAGGGCTGTGGGAATTCTGATTTGTAGCCAAGTTGGATAGGCTTCCCTGGTGGCTCAGAAGGTAAAGTGTCTGCTTGCAATGTGGGAGACCTGGGTTCTATCCCTGGGTCCAATAGATCCCCTGGAGAAGGAAATGGCAACCCATTTCAGTACTCTTGCCCGGAAAATCTCATGGACAGAGGAGCATCGTAAGCTANTGAGGTGTTCTAGCAAATGATTTAATTCAAAGAGAGGGCTGTGGGAATTCTGATTTGTAGCCAAGTTGGATAGGCTTCCCTGGTGGCTCAGAAGGTAAAGTGTCTGCTTGCAATGTGGGAGACCTGGGTTCTATCCCTGGGTCCAAAAGATCCCCTGGAGAAGGAAATGGCAACCCATTTCAGTACTCTTGCCCGGAAAATCTCATGGACAGAGGAGCATCGTAAGCTACAGTCCATGTGGCTGTAAAGAGTCAGGCATGACTGAGCAACTTCACTTTCACTTTCTTTTGTTTGGTTAGAAGTTGCGGGTAACCTGGGTGGCATTACTTGCCATTGGCATCACTTGCCACTGGCATCTGCAGGGGAGAGCCATCTCGTGGGACTGAGCCTTTAATCTGTGTGGCCTGTGCCAACTCCGGTCAGCATCAGAGTTGAATTGAGTGGTAGGGTACCCAGCTTGTGTTGGAGAGCTGCTCATGTGTGGAAAGTGGAACGAGGGGTCCAAAGTGGGAGTAAAGGAGAAACATAGGAGTTCTTCCTCACATCGTCTCCTATTTTGGCACTGTATCATTCCGGACTGTGACTTTCATTTGTATTGAGTCACTCACTACTATTCATAGCCATTTGCTCTGATTTGTAAGTCAGGTTCAGAATCACATCTCCTTGAGAGCCAGAATCATGTCCANCCCTGACTGTGACCTGAGGGTTTGCTTAGAGTGAATCTGGGGGAAAATGAGTTTAGTCACCAAATGTCATTTGGCAGTTAATGTAAATGACTATTAATATACCATTAATGGAAAAGTTTGTGCAGCTCATTTGTTTTATATACTATTAGTAAGTTCTTTTGGAAGGGTGAAAGTGAAAGTGTTAGTCACTCATTCGTGTTCACTTCTTTGTGACCCCATGGACTGTAGCCTGCCAGGCTCCTCTGTCCATGGGATTCTCCAGGCAAGAATACTGGAGTGGGTTGCCATTTTCTTCTCCAGAGGATCTTCCCAACCCAGGGCTTGAACCCAAGGATTGTTTTAATAGACAGATCCCAAAGAATTTCCTTCCTGATTTCCAGTTAGCAGCCCTAAAAACAAAGTGAAACCGAGGAGCTCTTTTTAAAGGAAAAGGTTACGATGAACATGGCAATGAGTCCTTGATTACTGAAGTACTCTGGGTGTTGATAGGGTGCTCCTAGGTTAGAATACTTTCTATAAACTTTTCTCTCTCAAGTAGGACACTGAAACTTCAAAACCACAACAAAAATGAAAATGCTTGATGAAGTACTGTAGAGAAGGCTGTGGCTGGCAGGTGCTAGGGAAGGGCTTACTGCTCACCCCCCGCCCCTGCCATGTACTTACGGTGAAGGTCAGACACTAGCATTTATACCTGCGGGGGTGAGTATCAGGGCCTGCAGAATATCGGACAGGGAAATAATTCCCACGATACTATCCACTTCATTGACAACCACCAGCCGATGGACCTGCAAACGAGAGAAGGGGACGCCCCACATGTGAAAGCTGAAATAAGTCAAGTTTTAAAATGAACCTTAGAAAGAAAATCTTTCATGTACTATACAGTGAATAACAACAACTAGTGGCTCAGATGGTAAAGAATCTGCCTGCAGTGCAGGAGACCTGGGTTTGATCCCTGGGTCAGGAAGATCCCCTGTAGGACGGCATGGCAACCCACTTCACTATTCTTGCCTGGCGAATCCCCATGGACAGAGGAGCCTAGAGGGCTACAGTCCAAAGCACTGCAAAGAGTTGGACACGACTGAAGCAACTTAGCCTCATGCACACAAGAAACATTGGCTGGCTACATCTGGCTTGGTTTTCTATTTTCAAAATATTAATATATGAAAGATAAAACTCAAAACAGGAAGTGTAATAGTAGCTATTTCATGTAGCTATAATCCCTTGAATGGTTTTAGATTTTTTTACCGTTGTACTTTGGTTTCTAATAACTATCAGATAACTGTTTTACATGGGAGAGAAGTCCAAATAAACAGCAAAACTAAAAGGTCACTACACTTATTTTTCCTCTTTTCTCTATGAAGTTCATATGTTAAGAATAACAGGATAATCCACTATAATACAGTGAAATAAATTACATTCATGTCCTGTTTTCTACTTGAAAGCCTTTTATAAGTGGACAATGTTTGAGGTATTACTGTAACAAGGTGTCCTTAGGAAAGAGAGAGAGAGTGTAGAGCTTCTCTGATGTATGAGCTTTAGGACTCAGGCCTGAGGCAACCACATGCCGGTGGTCAGCTTGGAGATTCTCTTCCCCATACTGACCACGGAAACCCTGGCTGGTGCACAATCGGGGCTGGGGCGCACAGGAAAGAGATGGGAGGGAGAAAGGGAATCCTTTTCAAAGTCTGTCTTGAATGATACTGTGTTGGTGACGCTTCTGACATCATAGCTTGCTTTTAGGTTAGAAAGGAAATTACTCTGTCATCTTAATCATGATAATTGTACATTTCTTTTAAAAGCTCCTCTAGAACAACTTAGGTTCTTCAATCATCCTGTGATATAACACAGTTATCTATTAACTGTGATCATAAATTGATGCTTGACAGCTAGGGTCAGAGAATGCTTTATATTCTATACTAGACACAGTTGATTGTTAATATTTAATAATGATAAATGACTTTCTTTTGAACTACTAAAGGTCAAGGGGAGACCATTTCACTTAGAATTAGTGGTACCAAAAGTATTTTATTTGTTTTTAAGTCTAAATGTACAGATGTTCCTTTTTAAGAGCTAGTGTGATATTTGGCATATAAATAAGCCAAATCATGGCTGATACATACATCGCTGATGTATACCCTTCTCCTCACAAAAATGTTGAAGCTAAAAGCTGGTCTTTGTCCCCAGTTTTCAGCTTCAAAATATTTTGGTGGAAAATAACTAATGAGGAAAAGAGTCAAGATGGGCAACTTGGGAAAACTTTAATTACATCTTTATTTTCCTCAATGACCTATTTCATATTACAGTGAAATTTGTGTTGCTCACCCGATGAACTTCCAGGACAAGCCAATCACTTTCTTCTTTCACGTGACAGTAACACATACTCAAACAGGGGTGTGGAAACACGCAGAAGTGTTGGCATTCCCCACTTCCCCAGAAACAGCCATGTCAATACTGGGGTGCAAGTCTTCTAGACTCTGCTTTGCATGTGTGTGTTATGTTCACACAAAGGATTACGCTTTCTATTGGCTTCTCTTGGCAATATATTGTTTTTCCATATCAATAGCATCCTCCTTTAACATGACCCTTAATCATTATAAAGGAGTCCATCAGTTGGATGTGGTCCATTGTCCTTATAATTATAGAGGGATTTCTTATGATCTTCAAAAGGCACATAAAAAGAACAATAGAAAGCTTAGATGTATTCCTAAGCCACTTAAAGCCCTTTGGAAAACTAGTAATGGGTACTAAGTTCAAGCAGAAAAAGGAAAGCCTTCATGTTAAGGCTAGGGAAACAGGGTAGAAGCCTGGTGGCTGCAGCTGGGCGTCAGCCCCGAGGACAGGGCAGTGGGGGTCCTCACACGTGTGACACGGGCAGGGCCGGTGGACCTGGGCACCACTGGCTCCTGGGCAGGGGCTCCAGACTCCACACCACTTCACAGGTAAGATTCAGAAAGCAGGCTAAGGTCACCCGCTGTGAGCCTAAAAATACTCAGGCACTTTTCTTTTTGGCCCGAGTCCTTGCATTTAAATAAAAATCAGAGCAGACTTATGAATGGCTTTTGCCTGGTTAGGGGTTAGGAGGAACACAGTTGCATCGATGCTTCAGTCCTAAAGACTGATAAAGAGGATAATTTCCTATCCCTAACAAGAAAAGAAAGAAATTATCTGAGGATGTGCATTCGATACATTATGGGGGTGATCCCGCACATCTTTTATTTAGAGTGTTATGCAAAGTATATTAAAAAAAAACTTGCAGTAAAATAAAAGGGGACATGAGGCTGAGGGTCAGGAGATGGACTGACTATTTATGGTTTAAATCAGGAAAAGACACACTGATGGGAAGACAATTACTCTAACTTAGTAAAAGATCAGAACACAGTTTTACTGACTTACTTTGTTAAAACCATATAATTACATCTATAGCTTTAAATTCACTAACACCCTAAGGAAACTTAAAGCTCTTGGGACTTCTGTTTTCTTGAGTTTTAAAACCGTGAAAGTAGCCTACCCATTTATTTGATTCGGCTATGACATCAGGCCTTATAAATTGAATTTCGTGGCCATTCACAGAGGACCTCCTAGGTGCCAAGATGTCACAAATGACCAACGGAGTGCCAAGACACACGGTACGCTCTACAGCAGGGGGCTGCCGGCGACGGGACTGGAAGGCTGCTTCAGGGCTGCTTCTGTGACTGGGATTCCCGGGGCCCTGCTTCCTAGTCAGCGCCAGTGGAGGGACGGAGGGAGGGAGGGGGAGGGTGTGCGTGTGCGTGCAGCCGCTCACCTCCGCTCTCACGATTCTGTCCACGATGGTCTCCAGCATCTCCAGCTTGCTGCACTTCACGACACCCTCGAAATACTGCGACCGGTGCTGTAGGGCCTGGGTCACGGTGATGTCTAGGTTGTTATATGTCTTTTCAGCAGCAAGGTTCTGTAATCAAGTAGCAGTGAATTATATCCTTTGTTTCCATTCACGTTAATGACCAAAGTACGTTCAGAGCAACCTGAGTTTTTAAAAACATTAATGTTTATCTTAATTTAGTACCATGGTACGGGCTTAACACATGCTGTGAGTACTGTTATTTCATCATCTTATCAACAGTAAAGCTTGCAAGGTATACCTTTATTATGAAGCAATTGTGTTAAATTCTGACTGTGTGACCTATGGAAGATTCCCCCATTCTTACCCAATAGGGTTCTTTTCTTTTTTTTAATTGAAATATAGTTGATTTACAAGGTAGTGTTACTCTTTGGTATACAGCAAAGTGAATTAGTCATATGTATGTCTTTTTTCATATAGGTTATTATCAGATCTTAAATATAGGTCCCTCTGCTCTACAGTAGGATATTCTTTCTCTATTTTATATAGTAATTTGTATCTGCTAATCCCAAACTCTAATTTACCCCTCTCCCTCTTACTCTACAGGGTTGTTCCCGATGTATAAAGTCTTCTGAGAGGTAGACTAACATTTGTCAAGGGTGAGAAGTCCCCAGGGCTGGGGAAGAAGGTTTCTGCTAGGAAGGCTTGGGAGTGGGGAGCCTTCAGGACCAAGGACTCGTGGAGGAAGTCCTATAGAGATGTGAATGGGTCTCAAGGCTCTGATTAAGCTTTTAGGGGTCCCACCCAACCAGATTCCAGTAAGCCTGTTTTATGGTGTCTATTATGTTAAACGAATAGGATGAAACGTAAGGGATTGAGACAGCTACAAAACATTTCAATGCTGCAGTCAATATTGTGGCAAAAAAAAAGATGTGCATGTTTGAGGCTATCAGAGTTTCAGTTCCCTTTCTAAGAGTTAATGTAAAACTCTAAGGAAATGCATTTAAATGAGTGGGGTGGGGAGAGAAGCACCAAGTGGAAGGATGTTCAGTTCAGTTCAGTTCAGTTCAGTCGCTCAGTCGTGTCCGACTCTTTGTGGCCCCATGAATTGCAGCACGCCAGGCCTCCCTCTCCATCTCCATCAAGTCAGTCATGCCATCCAGCTATCTCATCCTCTGTCGTTCCCTTCTCCTCCTGCCCCCAATCCCTCCCAGCACCAGAGTCTTTTCCAATCAGTCAACTCTTCTCATGAGGTGGCCAAAGTACTGGAGTTTCAGCTTTAGCATCATTCCTTCCAAAGAAATCCCAGGGTTGATCTCCTTCAGAATGGACTGGTTGGATCTCCTTGCAGTCCAAGGGACTCTCAAGAGTCTNAGTTTCAGCTTTAGCATCATTCCTTCCAAAGAAATCCCAGGGTTGATCTCCTTCAGAATGGACTGGTTGGATCTCCTATAATGCTATGTAATAGGTTTCCTGTCCTCTTTAGAACAGCTGTTGCCAGTCAGCAAGTAGTGGGCTCTGTGTGCCCAGGGAGCCACGTGTATACCAGGCCCACGCCTGTCGGCAGAATGAATCACGATCTCCCACACAGAAACACGACCCCTTAATATACACACACGCTATAGTAACAGATAAGCCATGGCTGATGTGAAAAAACAAAGAATTATAAGATGCTGCTAGTATCTTATTCACTGCTAAATCTATGAATAAAATACCAATAAAAGTACAGTTATTATGGGGGAGTCTGTGGAATTCTCTGATAGGATCCTCATCCTCAAATAAGCCAAGAATTATTAAGTTAGGGAAAAAAAATCACAAAAACAGAGTAATGAATATGCATCACAGGCATTCTAGACGACAGGTTTAACAAAATTAAAAATACTTACAATTACATCAAATTTGGAATAAATATCTACAACTTTTCCTAAAAATAAAAATATATGTTAGAAAAAGTCTTAAAACAAGAAACAGCATTTAATATCAATCTTAACTAGATAATCACTGGGAATTAAATACTGCTAAACAAAATAAACTTGTCTGTTTAAAAACAGATATGAAATGATATCTTCATGGAAAATATGATTCTTATTACCCCAAGTGCCCCCTGGTCTAAGTTTTCCTTTTCCCCACTTATCTGATACACCAGGTCATTTAACAATAATTTTACCCTAAGCGGGGCTTCCCTAGTGGCTCAGACAGTAAAGAATCTGCCTGCAATGCAGGAGACCCAGGTTCGACCTGTGGGTCAGGAAGATCCCCTGAAGGAGGAGATGGCAACCCACTCCAGTATTCTTGCCTGGAGAATTCTATGGACAGAGGAGCCTGTCGGGCTGCAGTCCATGGGGTCGCAAAGAGTCAGACACGACTGAGCGGCTGACACACACCCCCTACCCTAAGGAGATAACAGGTATGGCTTGGCACACAGACCTGACTCGTCCACCACAGGCAAGGCCGACACTCGCCTTTCCACGAAAACGTTCAAGGCTTTAATGATGGGCGTGTCTGGGTGTATGAAGGCGATGTTATGGTACGTCCCGATTCCAAGCGCGTCCAGGTTCTGCTTCATGAAGGCAGGCTTTGGCATGTCAGACATCTAGACAGGAAGATAATACAGGTGCTCTAGAGCCGAGACACTCCTTGTTAATGTTCACATGTCCACACTTGATGAAAAACTATGCAACAAATTAGTCTTTTCTAGAAATCTGCCCGGAAATCTGAATTAATATGAAAATGTTACATATGAGGACTGTGTCTTTTGTTCAAACCAGCCTGTATGTCTAAAATTCTATTTACGTACTTAGTAAATTAATATGAAAATGTTACATATAAGGACTGTGTCTTTCGTTCAAACTAGATTGTATGTCTAAGCTTCTACTTAAGTACTTAGTAAAACGCTGCAGAGCACTAACATTTTCTCCTTCTCTTCATTCACTGGGAAAGTGGACAGAAGGGAACAACAGCTCTGTTTGGATATTAAGGCCCATCAGCCACCAAGAATCTTTTAAAATTAATCCTGTTGAATTCGTGGTTCTTCTGTCATCTATAAGTAACAGTTACTAAGAAGCCACACGCTTCTGAACCCGAAGTGTTGGATGGTGGCTAGCTGAGCGGCTAAGCCAGTTCTCACCCCATCCCACCTCTAACATCCCGAATTCTCCTTTGGAGGACTCCAATTTTTGTCTATGAGGAACAAGAACAAGCCAACCAAACAGAATTAGAAGAACATTTAAAAGTTAACTTTTCTTTTCACGGGCTGTTTTAGAGGAGGAGGGAGAAGTCAGAAGAGAGAAGCCTACGGTCACGTTTGACTAAAACAAAACAAGGTTCTACGGTTTCAAAAATCCACCTTTTATAAAGGGCACAGTTGATTCCGTCCTCCTGGTGTACCTTATAATTATCAGGAAAAGATGAACAATTAGAAGAAACAAAATGTTCAAGTCAAAGAGTTCATCAATATTCAAATCATGAGAATCCTAGAAATTTAGAGAAAAAAAAAGAAAGGCCTATTAGGTCACCTAGCCCATCTCGATGCAGGATCACTAACCCCTGATCCACACTGTCCACTCGGGCTAACAGGCAAATGTCTCCAGGGGCAATGCCACTGCTTCTGAGAGAGTGCTTTCAATTCAGTAAAAATCAGGCTTTAGAATTCTTGATTTTTTTATCTGGAAATTCCTAGCTGGACATTCTAACAGCATGATTGTAATGATCACATTGGCCCAAATAGAAAGCAGGACTGGCAGAGGCAACCTCCTCTCCTTTGTATAGAAGAGAAAAATGGCCCAAGGCCTGTCTCCAGCTGTGGGCGAGCTCCACCACCCGGGGTCTAGGTCTGTGAGTCAGGTGCCCTGAGGGCTAGGACCTGAGCTGCCTCCCGAGGGGGCCGGAGGCAGCAAGGGCTACCGTGGCAAAACCACACCACCTCGCTGAACTATATTGCTTAACGAACCAGATGAGTAAAAACACCTACCTGAGAAGGGTGGTGGCGGGATCAGGCTTATCATGTGCAGTGCCTGACACAGCGTCAGTGCTTAACGGTGTTTGGCGCTCATGATTCATATTCTTTTTAAATGATGACTTTAAGGGGTACATGGGCGAAGGGCCTGGCCCAGCCTCTGCCGGGGGTCCTGCCGGAGCTCAGAGCCAAGGGGACTGGATCCAGCCCATGGAGGACGGGAAGTCTGACCATCAAAATCCGTGACTCTGTAGTTCTTCCCTGGACTGTCTCTACCAAACTTCATGCTTTTTTTTTTGTAAATTAACTCTTCTCCTTCCTACTTTTTCTATGCATTTAAGCATCAAGAGGGTTGCACTTACACAAACTTACTAGAACACAGGGCTGGTTTCTCCCAGTCTTAACTAAACTCTCTGTGCTGCTGTCTGGCAAGGGGTTTGTGGGGAGCAGGTCCCAGGAGCAGCAGCTGAGCTCTTGCATGTCACACCAGATGCTACACTACTTCCTTATCTGAAGCTGGAGGGAGGACAGGAAAGCTAACCTCATGCAGATTTTACCTTCTTTTAAAGAATGATTCTTAATATGATCTCTTCTGAACCAGGAATGAGGCTGCCTACTGGTTCCAGCTGACCAATTACTTATAACTTTAATTTCAGTGCATGTAATTAGAGGGGAAAAAAGGATTAAAGCCCTTCTGTAAACACTCTGGTCCTCTGAGCCTCTTTTTAATACTGCGAAGCAAAGAGGTTCTACGTTTTTGCTGATTATGAAGCCATCTTATTTCAAACACAGCTGAAAAAAGCCTACAGAAAATATAGCCCTCATTTGGAGCAACATTATATTTTCTTGGTCAAAGTTTTATTTGCTTTGAGTTTTTCTATCACTGCTGTACGTATAATAATAAAATAATCCGGGGGACAAGACTTTTTGAATATATTTCCAAAACCATGATACCAATAAAGCTTCATAAGGCAATCTGGCTCGCTATCTTTTATAGCAGTTCCTTAATTAGACTGACCTGCAAATTGCTTTATGTCCCCTCATTTCAGGTGATAAAAATATTCTTATTTAAATAGAGAGTTCCAAGTGTTTTTACTATTTCGATACTTGCACTAAAAGGGGATTGCTTTTTAATTGGAATCAACTTTGAGAATGTGCAATTCAAACAGCAGTGAGATGAGAAACGGAAGTTTAGAAATGGAGACCTCAAAGCTAACAGACTTCTCCTATGAGGGTAACCGGGAGCCAATTTACTTGAAGTAAATTAGTTAAAGCAGATGCAACTACGTCTTTAGAAACACTAAAAACTACTTACAAAAAGCTGGAGGAACTTGAGGATTCTTTTGTGGGTAAGTATATAAAGTGCATTCCCACTGATGGGGTCAATAACTGGCAATCTGTGGATTTTATTTTTGATCAACGAGTGCACAGCATCGAAGAGGCTGCGGGAAAAGCCGTTACAGTTGTTAGGAGGCTTTAAAGAAGAAGTAGAGAACTGTGGACCACCCCTGCTTTCAAAGTATCTTCAGTGCCTTTCAGTAACAATTATTAAGAGGTTGATAGACTAATTAAAGTGTTCTGGAAAAGTTTTAGACTGCAGACTTCAGCAAAATTTTTGATCTTCCATAATCGGCATTAATATAAAACCTCAAACCCAAATGTAAACCACAAACCTCTAGGAGAGCAGGTTTTTTTAACAGCAGGGTTGATGCTTTCGAGAAATGACAGACGCTAACCCCCAGGGAGGCTAATGGACAACTCTGGCAACAGAGGGCGCTGTGGTGGGCTTGGCGAGGCTGCCCTGACTTCACTCACTGGCCGATTCCTGCTCCAGCCTCTCCTGTGACTGCAGACAAGGAGGGGGTGCTGGGTGGAGCTGCCTTTTTTAGGTCTTGGAAATAAAAATCAATATTCCACCTTTTCTCACTGTGTGTGTGTGTGTGCTCAGTCGTGTCCTACTCTTTTCAACCCCATGGACTGTAGCCCGCCAGGCTCCTCTGTCCATGGGGATTCTCCAGGCAAGAATACTGGAGTGGGTTGCCATTCCCTTCTCCAGGGGATCTTCCCAACCTAGGGATCAAACCTGGATGGTCTGCATCAGCAGGCAGGTTCTTTACCATCTGAGCCGCCAGGGAAACCCACCCTTTTCTCACTGGAGCACTAGTTTTAAGAATGCTTTTATACGAATGTAGAGATGTCTCTGGGACATTTCTAGGAAGCCTGGTTGGTTCCACACATGTGGCCAGCTTCCTGGATCTGTGGTTTGACGTTTGTCTTTAATTTTGGGAAGCTTCTGGATCTGGAACAGTGGGACGTCCAGTAGGACGACCGAGGGCAGCCCTGGCTCTGACCACCTCTGGACCAGTGCCTGAGGAGGCTGACTGCTCAGCTTCAGTGCCCGTCAGAACCCCCAGGGGAGCTGCTGTAATGCACATTCCTGGGCACAACACCCTCCAAAGGCTGGTCTTCGAGGCTCGGAGGACAGCGCAGGGGTCGGCAGCTCTAAGAACTAAACAGCTCCCCACCTGGCTTCTGTTGCAGGTGATCTGGATTCCTGAGCCGCTTAGTACGACCACCTTCTAGTGCACCACCAACCCTGTGGACCGACAGTGGTGGCGATTTCCATTGTCTCTTAAGTTTACTGAATTTAATACTGAAGGCTGGCCCCCATCTAGACAAAAATAACCTGTCACCCACAGTCACAAAATGGATGACTCTGAATGAATGAATGTTTTCAAAGGAGAAAAACTTGACATGTTTACCTTGCATCTGGAGATATATTCACTAAAGGCTTAAATGTTTCTTGTAAATAAAGCTCTGTATTTATAGAAAGAAAATATGTAATTAGTAACATAGTTGCTATTTGTAATTTTAACTTAATAGTTAAAATAACTTTCCATTTACAGATAATGATTAGAAGGATTAAAAATCCAAACTGAATTAACTTACTGAAAACTATTGTGTTAATGATAGTTACGGTTAATTTAAACAAGTTCCACACTGTTTTTCAGAGGGTGCCTTTGTGGAAAAGTATTTAAAAACCATGTTACCATAGATATTGTAAAAACCAGAAAAGTCAAGAAACCTAGTAAAAGAGCAATACCAGCGGAGGTCACTGGAATATTACCAAGTCACGATCACCCTCAAGAAACGAAGCTTAGTATGATATCTTCTAAAACTAATTTTTATAAGTTAAAAGATAAAAGCTGTAACAAACTTTGTTCTTCAAATGTTACTAGGTTTTATTTTCCAGACCAAAGCTCAGATCTACTGTATCTGGGGATCTTTCTAGTATGTAGAAATCATCTTTGTAAAGATAAACTGTAATTCATTTGCTTTACTGAGGTTTCTATAGAGAAGGCATTCAAGAAAATCTTGACATTGTTATTACTACCAAATGCCATGTAATATACAAAGCGTAAATAAACTTAAACCTTGGTCTAACATAAGTTAAACAGAATTTATTAAGAAGCATCTGTCTTGGTATTAAAATATATATTCACTGCATAATAGGCTAAAATGTGGATTCCATGTTGACTTACCTTGGTTTGGAGTGATAAAGCCACCATAAATCAAATATATAACCCAATGAAACTTTCGTACAGGATTAAAAGAGGCCCAGCCCTTCAGAGAATTCTAACGGATGTTCAGATTTTGCAGCCAGTCTAAAAGTTGCTTTTCAAGCCAAGCAGATAATGGGCAGTACAAAGCTAAATTTCAGATTTAAATTAAAAAACTACCTTCAGCGGGTCCCTCTGTTTCTATCCACACGCCTCCTTGAGTACCTACAAAGGCTCCCTCCTTAATGATGCCCACCCTTGGCTCCTCGCTATGCTATTCCTGCTGACTGCTCCTTTGCCCTTGCCGTACCAAACCCTGCAAGACAGGTCTCATTAAAGACAACGATTTCACAGCTCTGAAATTACAGTTTTAAAAATGGCTCTGTTTCAGAAAAGGGTATTGTGATTATACACAAAGAGGGTGAGATCCAATGTTGCAAAAGAACGCAATCTTAAAGTTATTTTCTTGTGATTTAATTCAAATCATCAAATCATCTAGTTTAAGGTTCATCTGTTCCATGTTTCTATGTAATTTGCAAAGAAATAATGGTCGAATTTAAGTAGGAGCAGATCCTTGTTTTAGTTAATTTCAAGCATTCCTTTTGTGCATTTTCTATCCAAAGACAAAGATTTGGGAGGTAATACTCAGTGATGAATGGTGGCCCCACTGAAGGGCGGAGACTCGGGCACTGCTCCTTACTCATCTACACCCCAGCCCCATATAAAGACTTGCTGCAGGTTCCCAGCACACGAGTACTGAACAGAATGGGTAACAATTATAGTCATAAGGCATGCAGTAGTGTCAAAATTAAGGTAGCCAAGAATGTTTTAATTAACATAGTAGATTATAAAGTGGAAAGAAGAGGACCTGTGAAATTAAAACATTTTACGCATGAGTAGAACATTTTTTTCCTGTTATTAAAAAGATTTTTTTAACACTCAATATTGCTTACCCCTCCATGTTTCAATCTTATGTTCCTCTAATTCATAAATCTGTACCTAGAAATAAGGAAAATTTTTATTTGCAAATGTTAACATATATAAGACAAGAAAAAAAAGAAACTACTCTTTCATAACTACTGCTGAGTCCCATAATTCAACAGATAGAAACAAGCGAGGTAGTTCAGAAATGGAGAAATATAAATGAGAGACATAAAGTGTGCTCTACATTTCTTTGAAGACAAATGTTGTATAAATTTAAAACATAAACCAATATGATATTAATTTAATTTGAAAATTTGTGATACACTTTAAAATTAAAAACTTTACAATAGTTAGTATACAACTTATGCTAACTACAAATTTAAAACTTATATATAAACACACACTCCTTCTTAGGAAATATAAGATTTTTAGCCTCTCTAGTTTAAAAAGGGCAGTTGGTTAAACTGTGCTAATTAAGTTGCTGGATCAGGTTACGCCTGGACCAGGCGGGCATCTTTGCACAGGTAGAGAGGGTTTGATAGCAGCCAGTCACCTGGAGTCGTCAGCACGTGCATCACCGCATCTTGGCTGCTGCTTTTGGTCAAAGAACTTAAGGTCTCTGAATCTGAGTTCCTCCCTAAACAACGGGGTGGAAGCCGTCCACACTAGCTTCTGTGAGGTCTACGTGAGGGAGCCTGGGGCACAGGGCCTCCCCGCCTCCTGCAGCGCTTGCTACCCCAGGGTGCTTCTGGAGCCCTGCTGCAGGAACAGCTGGCCTTTCTGAGCTCCCAACCCCGCCTGGCAACACTGACATGGTCCTGTGCAGAGCCACCACTGACCGGCGGAGGAAGCAGACTCTACAAGGCTTATCGTGGGGATGCAAGGATGAGCAGAGGTCAGAGGTCAGACCTGGAGACCTTCAGGAGGCAGATTTCAAGCAGGCTCTGCCAGCTGGGTGGAGTTCACGTCAACCCAAAAGACAAACCCATGTAAGGGCCCAGAGAAGAAAAGGACTTCTCCACGTTCCTGAAACACAGAAAGGAGACGGACGGGGTGGTGCTCCCGGCACTCCGGAGCCGGGGCTAGGGGACTGACAACCCGGGGGGGGGCTCTGTGTCGGGGAGAAGAGGCCAGGGCAGCACTGATGGTTTAAGCATCAGGCCCACGAGACAGCACCAGAGTCAGATGCAACAGGACCAAGTGTCGGGGAGGTCAGATCTCGAAATGGTGACTGTGGGGACATAGGGGGCCACTGGGAGAATAAAAAGGTTTAGAGAAGAATGAAGGAGGGGAGATAGAGACAGGTAGTTAAACAAGAAGCCCCCTCACCTCCCGATGTTGACTAGGTGACTGAATGATAGCATCTAGGACACAGAGGAGGATGAGGAAGGAATCAGCTTCCTAAAGGAGGAAGATAAGCCTCTGGCTTTCACGGTTGAAAGCAGAATATCCTGGTCTGTCTCAGGCGGTTCTGAGGCGGAGCCTGAGACCAGCAGAGTGGGGGCCTCCCTGCTGTCTGCCTGCATAACCCCTCGGGGCTCTAGCTGCGGTCATCAGCGTGGACATGCTCGGCCAACATGGGGGTCTACTATGAACCAGGCGCATTTGGCCCCGGCACGATGGGAAGGCGTGTATAGCGTGTAAGATATAAACATGCGTAAGACACAGTCGCTGCCTCTAAAAACGACCTAACAAGAACCTCAGATACCCCGACGACCGCGCTTCTTGCCCCTGGTACAGCGGACGCTTTGGGACTGTGCTCCGTAGCATCCTCGGCCTCTGCCCACACCACCCTAGTCGAACCAGCCCACCCTTTCCCCAGCCAGGAGATGTTAAGTCCCCGGGGGAGGAAAGTCACTCGCAGCTGAAAGGCCATGCCCTCGGCGGAATCGGAACACAGCATGAAGAGTGCCGCATGAGTAATTCCTGGGGGGCGCTGAAATGGGGACTCATCCGCTCCGGGGGAGCTCACTGTGGTGGAGGGGGTGCCTGAGGAGGGTTCTGGAAGACCACAGTGTCAGACGGCAAGGAGCAAGTGCCTGAAGAAGAATGCCCGTGGAGGGCGTGGATTCGGATCTCCAAAGAAGAGCAGCCACGGGCGGAGGAGAGCAGGGGAGCCGGGGGAGGAAGAGAGAGCGGGAGCCGAGTGGGCAGGTGGGCAGCAGGGGAGAAGCAAGCGGGACCCCAGCTGCCCGGCGTCAGCAACACCCCCGGCCGGTCCTGGGGACAGCGGGGAAGGAGCCAGCGAGCCGCTTGAGAACAAAACTGGGCTTTAAGAAAAGGCCATCTGGCGCCTCCACTTGTGTAAGTACAGTGGTTAACAGGAAAACTAGCTGCCGTGGCTCTCACTGTCAGGAACAGTTCTTTCTATAACAGACATAAAAATGATAATTTAAAATTGCCATTTCCAGTTGGTGAAAAATCAGTCTGGAAAATCTTCCAGAGAAGCTATAAAATTGTTCACAGTCACAGGCCCCATCTCACTGAAAAGAAGCATCCAGAAGAAATAAGGTTTGATAGTAAGATTGGAGGTCACCCCAGGTAGAATTAGTAGTTTAAGATGGATCAACAGACATTATCTGAAGATCCCTGGTGCTAAAGACTGAGACATATGGGATAGGATCAAGTGGTCTAACATACAAGGATTCCAAGCCCCAGAAGGACAGGAGAGAAAGAATGAGATTAAAAAAAATTTTTTTTTTTGAAGAAACAGCAGCCCCCGAAGTAGGTAGAAAAGCAACTTAGAAGATCATGGAAACTCAGCATACCAGGAACAGGATGAATACAAAGACACATTGCAGGCAACAGCTGAAATCCAAAGTTAAGGAGAGAGCCTTGTCAGGAAGAACTGGTGCCTTACAAAGAGGAGACAAGGACAGCCATTTCCACTGACTTCTTATCAAAAGCACTGGGGGGCAAAGGACAACAAAACTATATCCTCAAAGAGCTAAAGAAAACAAACAGAATCAGTTAACTCAATCTCTATAAAACAGCAAAGCTGTCCTTCCAAAATTGAAATTAAAAAAAAAAAAAGATGAAACAGTGACACTGTTGGACAAACAGAAACTGAGATAATTCGTCAGTGATGTGGACCACAAAAATGCTGGTGGGTGTTCTTCAAATGCAATAAAAACAGATGGCGACTCAGATCCACAGAAAAGAATAGAAAATGGTACCTATGTGGGTAAATATTAAAAAATGATTTTTTTCCCTTTATTCATTTTATTTACAATAAAAATGTGAGGGGCTGATTAAATGGAAGTATACTTTCTACATAATACCAGTATAAACTCTAAACGGACTGTGGTAAGTTAAAATTGATTCTGAAACGCATACAGCAACCACAAGACAACAAAAACTGCAAAAAGGTATGCCTCAAACAGCCTCGGAGCCCTGCCGGCCCTGACCCAACAGATGAGATCACACTTAATCTCCTGGTACAAATGACCAGAAATGGGAAAAAAAATATGTGGAGCTGCTTTCAGACATGAGACAACAGGTGGGGCAGGTCGGTCGTTCCCGAGAGAAGGGAGGCGAACAGCTCTGTGACCGCCATGTCCTGCTTTAGAGGCATCGCGCCCTTGATGTGGGCAGCAGACCCCTAGCAGAGCATGACGTCACACTGAGCTGAGGAGACAGAAATCAAAGTCTAGACAGAATAAGCCAAGTGGGACTTGCAGGACACACCACTAGACAAAGCAGGGGGGAATCCAGAGAAAGAGAAGGCTGCACAGAGCTCCCTGAGTTTCCGACCGGATGCTAAGCAGGCTCACAGGATGATGCTATGTGAGCCCGGGCAGATGCACCCTGAAGGATATTTGCCTTCCGACCACAGAGTGGAAGGAAAGTCCTTGCTGAACAACCAGGGACATCCTTGGAGATCCCTGAATTATTAGTAGAGCTAAACCAGCCAGAGTAACGATGAACACTCTGACAAAGCTTAAAAGCAATCCTGGAAAGAAACACGTGAAAAGATACCCAACGTGATTAGCCATCAGGGAGATGCAACTCAGAATAACAGCTGGGTACCAACTCACACACAATAGACGGCTGTCATCCAAGAGACGGTCCCAGGCGCCAGCAGGGTGTGGAGAGACGGGCACACCACACACTGCTGGTGGGAAGGTGCATGCTGTGGACACCGGGCGAAACAGCTAAACACAGGCTTCGGTGTGCCCCAGAAACTCTGCTCCTAGGTCTATACCCTGTTTTGGGCTCCAACATCACTGAAGATGGTGACTGTAGCCACACAATTACAAGATGTTTGCTCCTTGGAAGAAAAGTCATGACCAACCTAGACAGCATATTAAAAAGCAGAGATGTTACTTTGCCAACAAAGGTCTGTCTAGTCAAAGCTATGGTTTTTCCAGTAGTCACATATAGATGTGAGAGTTGGACCATAAAGAAAGCTGAGCACCAAAGAATTGGTGCTTTTGAACTGTGGTGTTGGAGAAGACTCTTGAGAGTCCCTTGGACTGCAAGGAGATCCAACCAGTCCATCCTAAAGGAAATCAGTCCTGAATATTCATTGGAAGGACTGATGCTGAAGCTGAAACTCCAATAATTTGGCCACGTGATGCAAAGAACTGACTCACTGAAAAAGACCCTGATGTTGGGAAAGATTGAAGGCAGGAGGAGAAGGGATGACAGAGAACAAGACAGTTAGATGGCATAACCAACTCGATGGACATGAGTTTGAGCAAGCTCTGGGAGTTGGTGATGGACAGGGAAGCATGGCGTGCTGCAGTCCATAGGGTTGCAAAGAATCGGACACGACTGAGCGATTGAACTGAACTGAACTGAGGTCTATATCCAAGGGAAATGAAAACAGATGTCCACATAAAACCTGTATGTGACTGTTCATAGCAGCAGGATTTCTAATAGCTGAAAGGTGGAAACCATTTAAATGTCTATCAACTGATGAATGGATAAGTAAAATGTGATACAGCCATAAAATGGAATATTATTTGGCAACAAAAAGAAATGCAGTACTGATATATGCTACAACATGGAGGAATCTTGAAAACACTATGTTATGTGAAAGAAGTCGGTCACAAAGGACCACATATTATGTGATTCCATTTATATGAGGTGTCCAGTATAGGCTAATCTACAAAGTAGCTTAGTGGTTTGCCTAGATTTGGAGGTAATGGTGGACTGGTGGCATGTCACAGCTAAGAGGTGTGAAGTTTCTTTTTAAGGTAATGAGAATGTTCTAAAATTGACTGTAGTGAAGACTGCATAGCTCTGTGATATACTAAAAAACCATTGGACTACATACTCTAAATGGGTGAAATATAGGATAAATTATAGTGAAGTGAAAGTGAAGTCGCTCAGTCGTGTCTGACTCTTTGCAACCCCATGGACTGTAGCCTATCAGGCTCCTCCGTCCGTGGGATTTTCCAGGCAAGAGTGCTGGAGTGGATTGCCATTTCCTTCTCCAGGGGATTCCGATCCAGGAATTGAACCTGGGTCTCCCCCATTGCAGGCAGACGCATTACCGTCTGAGCCACAAGGGAAGCAAATTATATCTCAACAAAATTGCTTTTAATGAAGGATCTTCAAGTAATTTAAGTGCGTGCCCAAAGTCCAATACTCTTTAAAGGAAGACAAAACAGATATTCAACTACATAATGTTATAATTATAATATTCACAATATTATAATATATGATATATAATATTCATCATTCACTAGGAATTATTAATTTCTAAGAAGCAGAAATGCAACCCATGATAGGAGAAAAACTTGTCACCAGAATCAGACCCAGAAGAGAGATGATGGAAATAGATTCTGATACATATATATCAGACATATAACAACTGCCATAATATATGTTCAAGGATTTAAAGGAAAATACAAACATTACAGGGAGAGAAATGGAAAATATAAAAGAGATCCAAATGGAACTCCTAGGACAGAAAACATACTATCTGAAAGGGAAAAAAAAAATAGTAGGTAAGATATCGTGGAGGAAAGGAACTGTGGAAATGAAGACATAGAAATAAAATATATCTGAAATGAAGCCCAGAGAGGAAATACTGGGAAAAATGCTACAAAACAAGAGAGTGTCAGTTGAGTAACTAGCATCCTAGAAAGTGGAGGAGGGGACAGAAAAATACTTGAAGAAATGGTGTCTGAGAGAATGGAGAAAAAGAATATGATAATCTCAACAGCTGCAGAATGCATCCGACGCAATTCCACATCCGTTCATGAGAAACCTGAAAACGGAGCAACATCCTCAACGTGACAAAGGGTATCTATGAAAGAACTACAGCTGAGGCCAAAAGTAACCGTGACATGCTCAACACTCTGCCTCCAGGAGGGCACACAAGGCAATAAGGCCTGCTTTCATGATGTCAGCACTGTATTGGAGGGCTCAGCCAAGGAAAGAAAGCAAGAAAAACACCAAACACCAAACAAGCTGGTAGAACCACGAAAATCACAGTGTTAGATTAAGGCCACACGTGGGTTTCCAACTATGCTGTTATGAAACAGCAGGACTGGACCAGGCAGTTCTGTCACTAAAATTAGCCAGTAGAAAGATGTCAAAAGTGAATTTCTCCAACTTTAATTTTTACTTCGTTAAAACCACAGTGTCTGTATAGTCCTTGTTATAGCATTTCGGGGGTAACTGCAAGAAGCTGCATGAACCTCCACAGGCCTGGAAGGTAAACCCTGTGTCAGCTCATCTACTTCGAGGCTTCACTGGGCACAGCCATCTGGTCCAAAGACGTGTGAGTAGTCTCCTTCACTTATGTGTCCAGGCAGATCTCAAAGCTACAGCATGCCCACAATGCCATTAAAAGCACAAATTCAGTGACTTTTACAGTAGGGGCTTTCCTGGTGACTCAGTGGGAAAGAATCTGCCTGCCAATGCAGGAGACGCGGGGTTCAATCGGGAATGGAAAAGGAAACGGCAACTACTCCAGTATCCTTGCCTGGAAAATGCCGTGAACAGGGGAGCCTGGTGTGCTACAGTCCAGGGGGCGACAAGAGAGTTGGACACTACTGAGCAACTGAACAAACAACAGACCATCTAGGCAGTAAGCGGGGGCTTCCCTGGTGGCTCGGACGGTGAAGAACTGGTTCAGGGTTCCCTGATTCCTGGGTCAGGGAGATCCCCCAGAAGAGGGCATGGCAACCCACTCCAGTACTCTTCTTGCCTGGACAATTCCATGGACAGAGGAGCCTGGTGGGCTACACTCCATGGGACTGCAAAGAGTCGGGCGCGACTGAAGTGAATTAGCACACAGGCAATAAATAAGTACACAGAATCTCACTCATCTAAGGATTTCTGAAAGCTGAATAAAAAGGCTATTTTTTTTAACGTTTCCTGAGAATACTTTCTTCAAGCTTCAAATATCAGACTAATTTACACTGAAGTTTCCTGCATATATATATATATGAAAGTTGCTCAGTTGTGTCTGACTCTTTGTGACCCCAAGGACTGTATTGTCCAAGGAATTCTCCAGGCCAGAATACTGGAATGGGTTGCTTTTCCCTTCTCCAGGGGATCTTCCCAACCCAGGGATCAAACCCAGGTCTCCCGCATTGCAGGCAGAATTCTTTACCAGCTGAGCCACAAGGGAAACCCAAGAATACTGAAGTGGGTAGCCTTTCCCTTCTCCAGCAGATCTTCCTAAGCCAGGACTTGAACTGGGGTCTCCTCCATTGCAGGCGGATTCTTTACCATCTGAGCTATCTGGGAAGCCATGTGTGTGTGTGTGTATGCGTGTGTGTGCGTACTGAGCTACCTGGGAAGCCGTGTGTGTGTGTGTGTGTGTGTCTGTGTGGGTGCGTGTGTGTGTGTGTACTGAGCTACCTGGGAAGCCGTGTGTGTGTGTGTGTGTGTATGTGTGCGCGTGCGTGTGTGGAAAGATCAACCACCAGCACTACTAGCCCAGTACACACAAAATCTTAAAACACACACACACAGGAAATACATGAACAGACATACACAGTTCCACTTACTTGACATAAGGATTTCTGGCACTTACCATGGGTGATTTATAGTATCTATGTAATATATTAATGAAATCTGTAATTGTTAGCATTCCTAGAAGAAAGAATTACATATTAAAATATAAAACAATAAAAACATTCAAGGAAAATTTCAGGTGACAAGCAAACCTGAAATATTTCTTTACTAGAAAACCTTCTAAATTATACTATAATGATTAGCAGCAGAACTTAATCTATCACTTAAAACTATTAACCTGTTAATTATCTACCCCAAACTAAGATATACAAATTTAACTGAAGTTAAAACCTAATAGTATTTAATGGAATTAATCACAATATTTGGCAATTCACTGAGAGAAAACTTTCTGAACGTTACAAAAACTTCACAAAAGACTTGCATCTGCACGCAAGTAATTTCGGATACTTTAAGATCAAGTATACCATAAGCTCTAGAGACATGACACTTTTGGTGGCACGTGGATGGTTTTCTGAGAATCTTTCTGAAAACAATGGCTTCCTCAGGTACCCTTTATGAAGGGCCCACTGTGTGCCAGATACCAGGACGACAGNAAGCTTCAAATATCAGGCTAATTTACACTGAAGTTTCCTGCATATATATATATATGAAAGTTGCTCAGTTGTGTCTGACTCTTTGTGACCCCAAGGACTGTATTGTCCAAGGAATTCTCCAGGCCAGAATACTGGAATGGGTTGCTTTTCCCTTCTCCAGGGGATCTTCCCAACCCAGGGATCAAACCCAGGTCTCCCGCATTGCAGGCAGAATTCTTTACCAGCTGAGCCACAAGGGAAACCCAAGAATACTGAAGTGGGTAGCCTTTCCCTTCTCCAGCAGATCTTCCTAAGCCAGGACTTGAACTGGGGTCTCCTCCATTGCAGGCGGATTCTTTACCATCTGAGCTATCTGGGAAGCCATGTGTGTGTGTGTGTATGCGTGTGTGTGCGTACTGAGCTACCTGGGAAGCCGTGTGTGTGTGTGTGTGTGTGTCTGTGTGGGTGCGTGTGTGTGTGTGTACTGAGCTACCTGGGAAGCCGTGTGTGTGTGTGTGTATGTGTGTGCGTGCGTGTGTGGAAAGATCAACCACCAGCACTACTAGCCCAGTACACACAAAATCTTAAAACACACACACACAGGAAATACATGAACAGACATACACAGTTCCACTTACTTGACATAAGGATTTCTGGCACTTACCATGGGTGATTTATAGTATCTATGTAATATATTAATGAAATCTGTAATTGTTAGCATTCCTAGAAGAAAGAATTACATATTAAAATATAAAACAATAAAAACATTCAAGGAAAATTTCAGGTGACAAGCAAACCTGAAATATTTCTTTACTAGAAAACCTTCTAAATTATACTATAATGATTAGCAGCAGAACTTAATCTATCACTTAAAACTATTAACCTGTTAATTATCTACCCCAAACTAAGATATACAAATTTAACTGAAGTTAAAACCTAATAGTATTTAATGGAATTAATCACAATATTTGGCAATTCACTGAGAGAAAACTTTCTGAACGTTACAAAAACTTCACAAAAGACTTGCATCTGCACGCAAATAATTTTGGATACTTTAAGATCAAGTATACCATAAGCTCTAGAGACATGACACTTTTGGTGGCACGTGGATGGTTTTCTGAGAATCTTTCTGAAAACAATGGCTTCCTCAGGTACCCTTTATGAAGGGCCCACTGTGTGCCAGATACCAGGACGACAGGGATGAAGACAAGAGTCGCTTCCCTGATGAAGCTGCAGCCCGAGGGGAGGCGGACACAGGGAGTCATTTCAAGATGGTGCAGTGCCTGCTGAAAAGGGCACCACCCACAGTCCCCCACGATTCCTAAGAACCAAGATACTGTGGGTCCCCGGCATTTTTAATAGTGTAACAGTGATTTAGGAAAGGCATCAACCATGTTTCCATCATTTCATCTGCTGTGTCAGAAAGACGTTCACCCAGGAGGAAACGGGGGTGCCCTGCAGCAGGAACCTAGCAGAGTTGCCGACCAGCAGAGGGCAGGCCTCAGCCGGGGAACCCCGGTTCCTGGGGCTCTCGGGACCGGGAAAGGCCCGGAGGAAGCTTTGGAGCCGAAAAGGTGCTGGATGTAAAGAAACCCAATACAGGTTCATAAATGTTTTGAATTTACTAGCAGCCCCACCTCACAGGATGTAAAGAGTAACGGCGTTTCTAACTTGGTCATGTTTTCACCAGGCTGGACTCCAGCACCTCAGGTGCTCAGATTTCTCCCCAGGCCCGCACTGCTTACCTACAAAACTTTGTTTTTTACTCTCCCACAGAGGTGCTGCTCGAACACCATTGGCGACTAAGGCAAAGAAGGCCTTTTTAACCTAAGACAAGAGAAACAACACACATTTTTAGTCACACATATGCAGGGAGAAAAGTACCTTCAGCTATTAGGTTGGTGCAAAAGTAACTATGGTTTTGCATTGTTGAAATTTGCTGTTTGATATTGGAGTCCATTCTTAAGTGTGGTTATGTTATACATCATTTTAATGCGCCTTTCTCGCTTTATGTTTTTTTGCTAATGACTTATTACTTGCTGCGTATTTTTATGTTTATTTTAGATATGGAAATGATGTTAGACAAAAAGCCAGTTCGAGCAATTTCTTGAATATTCGAGTTCAAAATAGGTTGTAAAGCAGCAGAGGAAGACAACTCACAACACAAACATGACATTTGGCCCGGGAACTGCTAATGAACGTACAGTGCAGTGGTGGTTCAAGAAGTTTTGCAAAGGAGACGAGCGCCTTGAGGATGAGGAGCACAGTGGTCGCCCGTCGGAAGGCGACAAGGACCAATCAGAGCAATCATCAAAGCTGATCCTCTTACAAGTACGCGAGAAGTTACCAAAGAACTCAGTGCTGACCATTCTGTGGTCATGCAGCATTTGACACAAACGGGAAAGGTGAAAAAGCGCCATAAGTGGGTGCCTCATGTGCTAACCAAAAATCAGAAAAATCGTCGTTCTGAAGTGTCATCTTCTCCTGTTCTACGCAACAACAATGAACCATTTCTCGATTGGACTGTGATGTGCGACGAAAAGTGGATTGCATACGACAACCGGCAGTGACCAGCTCAGTGACTAAACCGAGAAGCAGCTCCAAAGCACGTCCCAACGCCAAACTTGCATGAAAAAAGGTCACGGTCACTGTCTGGTGGTCTGCTGCCCGTCTGGTCCACTAAGCTTTCTGAATCCCGGAGAAACCATTACATCCGAGAAGCACGCTCAGCAAATCGATGAGAGGCACTGAAAGTGGCAAGGCCCGCAGCCGGCGCTGGTCAACAGAAAGGGCCCAGTTCTTCTCCACGACAAAGTCTGACTGATGTCGCACAACCAACACCTCAAAAGTTGAAGGAATTGGGCTACGAAGTTTTGTCTCAAACCACATATTCACTGACCTCTCGCCAACTGATTACTACTTCTTCAAGCATCTCGACAACTTTTTGCAGGGAAAACAATTCTTCAATCAGCAGGAAGCAGAAAATGCTTTCCTGGAGTTTGTCAAATCCCAAAGCATGGGTTGTTATGCTACATGAATTAACTTCTCACTGGCAAAAAATGTGTCCATTGTAATGGTTCATATTTTGATTAATAAAGATGTGTTTGAGCCTAGTTATAATGTTTTAAAATTCATGGGCTGAAAATGCTAATCACGTTTGCACCAACCTATTAAAATATTCAACCTAATTCTACCAGTTATCTTCAACATTGAGTTTTGTAATTTGATAAGTTAAAATAACTGAATGTATCAATATAAGCAATATGCTTCTGTATTATATTGCAAGGTATACAGGGATTGGAGATTATTTTTTGAACAAACAATGCAATTAACCTCAAAAATTTTTTTCTTGTATCTAAAGTGTCTTGGCTACATATAGACTATATAATTAACACCACATAAAGGAATTAAACTTCAGAGTTTAATCCCTTTTATACGTGGTTATCAATTCATTTGAAAACACTGAAGTTGTATCAAAGTACTTGAAATGAAAATCTGTTTTTCGTATGTTTAATAACAAAACATCAAGCATACCTCCTTCATTCCCCTGAGGGTGAGAAAGAGAAGGAATGAAGGGCATAATATACATGTACTTTTATACATTTTTGAGACAGACACCCACCACTGTATGCCCGTCGTGGGTTGGGTCTTGTTCAGAGTAGTTCACGTGCAGAATCTCTGCGCCCCCAGGACAAACACCCTCCCAGATACCATGGCAGGGAAAGAAGTCGCTGGAGGTGATGACTTACTATGCTCAGTGATGACAATGACCTCTAAATATAGAGAGCAAAGGGCATCTGGAAAATGGCTCAATTTTACTGATTATCAAAGAAATGAAAGTTCAAGCAAATTAAAACTATCATTTATAGCTGCTAAATAAACCAATATTTTTAAGTTACAACACCTAATACAGGTGTGGCTGTAAAACCACAGGTGGCATCACGAATTGTTAGAATAGTTTCTGACCCACAGCTTGTGTCAAGAATCACAAAAATACTGTTTGTGTACCAGTTTTTTTTCTGTCGAATTAGTTACACAGAAATTTCAGGAGTAGGATTTTTGAATCGACGATGTTCAGTGTGGCATTATTTCTACTACAGAAAATTGAAAAAAAGATCTGCCTCCCGCAAACTTGTTAAATACTGGCATACAAATGAGAAAAAAAAAAGTACCAAACAGTATAACTGTGAAGACTGTGTTGAGGTGGGGAGGGGAAAGAAGCTTTATGGCAGTGAAAATGCAGACTATAAAATTATGCATTTTAATTACATAAAACATGTATTTAAACAGAAAAGATCAAAGAGAAGCAAAAAAAATGTAAACTTTTATACTAAGGAGTTGAAGCAGTGAAAGTGTATGTCTTAAAAAATTTTTTTATTCTGTGTTATAGTTATGTTTATAACCAAGAAAGAAAAAGGCTCTTTTTTCATCCACTATATTCCCAAACCCCTTGTTAACAGTGGAAACAAATGGGAGGATCACAGGAATCGAAAGCTTCATGTCAGAGGAAGAATAATAAGTCGGCACTGGTTTCTGCCTTTATTTATGGAACAAGAGTGACTGATGGAGGTGCCTGGCTCATCAGAACAGGAGCCGAAGGACAGCTGGAGCTGAGGGGGACTCCTGTTGGCCGTTCCCCACACTTGTCCTGGCCGAGCCTGGCACTGTCCTCAGAACAGCGGGGTCTCCATCAACCTGCTGGACAAACGGGCAGGGGACTGGGGAGAGGCGGCGAGAAGAGCCAGTCCAAGGGCATGAGGGTCAGGAGGGAACTGAACGGCACCCACAAACTGCTAAGATGGTTTTCGAACCACAGCTTGTATCAAGGATCACAAAACATTCACAGTGTGTGGAATTAAACGGCACCCAGGGGTGTGAGCGAGGGTGAATGGTCTGTTTCTATCTGGACCATGGGAATCTGGGAATCCTTGATGGTGGGCCTAGAAAATATCATCAAAGGATACGGGGGAAAGTCGTGGACAAACAGATTCTGAAACACATTAAATATCTGCTTAGCTTGTTTTTCTAACTGGCTGGAGTAGGCAGGGAGTGGGGGCACTTTTAAAACCACAAACTGCTCATTGTTTTCTCCAAAATAAGAGATTTAGCACAGAAAAACCAGTGTAAAGATCATTCACGAGGGTCATTCATGTAAGCCTGAGCGACCACAGCCATGAAAGTTCTGGTTGGGCCATGGTGAAATAGCTGAACACAACCACACAAGTTGGACAGACCGTATGCAAACCCTGATGGGAAAGCGCTGGCAGGCACCACACAGGCCGGACTCAAGCAGCTGCAACTATTGAGAGAAAAGGCATGGGCTGAGGTCCATAATCCTTCTGCAAGTTTTTCCAAACGCATTTTCCCAAATCATCTTCAAATCAGTGAATTTCAATAGAAAACTGTAATCTATCATAAAGAGTCAAATAAAACGAGGGCAGGAAACACAAAGAAAACCGCACCCAGCACATCACAGTAAGACGCTAGAAATCAAAGGCAAAGAGAAAATTCAATCGACCAGAGGGAAAAAGGATGTTCAGTTTCAAAGAAGCAACACGTGCACAGATGGGCACACCAGCAGAAGCAGGGTCTGACTCTGAAGACGGTGATTGTCCCTCCAGAAACAGGAAAACATCTTGCTTTTCCACAGTAACTTCTCTGCCTGACCTGCTACCTGCAGGCTATTAGGTGTCAAGTCGCTCAGTCCTGTCCGACTCTGCGACCCCATGGACTGTAGCCCGCCAGGCTTCTCTGTCCATGGGATTCTCCAGGCGAGAATACTGGAGTGGGTAGCCTATCCCTTCTCCAGGGGATCTTTCTGACCCAGGGACCAAACCCAGGTCTCCTGCATTGCAGGCGGATTCTTTACCAGCTGAGCCACAGGGAAGCCCATGAACTGTTAGATGGCCCCTACATGCTCGGAGGTTACCTTAGTGCTCTCAAGGGCTCTGCACACAAACCTATGCAGACACCCGCAAGGCACCGACTCTCACACGCAGGGCGGACGCTCAGGCTGGCACCTCGGATGGCAGGCCTGTGATGTGTGCTGAGCTGAGGGCGCACCACTGATGCCATGAGAGGGACAAACCCAGGGAAGCCACCATCCAGGAGCAAAGGGGACGTTAGGGATTCGAGGTGAAGAGTGCCTTCACTTTTGTAGGGGAAGCTAAGACAGCCAGTGAAGTGAAAGTCACTGTCGTGTCCAGCTCTCTGTGACTCCACAGTCCATGGAACTCTCCAGGCCAGAATACTGGAGTGGGTAGCCTTTCCCTTCTCCAGGGGATCTTCCCAACCCAGGGATCGAACCCAGGTCTCCCACACTGCAGGCTTTACCAGCTGAGCCACCAGGGAAGAGGGGAAACACAAGAATACTGGAGTGGGTAGCCTTTCCCTTCTCCAGGGGATCTTCCCAACCCAGGGATCGAACCCAGGTCTCCTGCATTCTAGGTGGACTCTTTACCAGCTGAGCCACCTGGGAAGCCAGACGCTGAGGAAAATGCTGGGAGTGAAGCAGAGGCATCTCCCACTGCCTTCAGAGGGGCGAAGCTGCCGGACCAACCAGGCTGACCCTGGCTTTTCCTGGGCTCAGGCCCTCCGCCCTCTCTGAGCCCTGACACTCTCAGCCACACAAGGGGCTAACAGACAACGTTTCCTCACAACTGCACGGGCTTTTGTTTTTGGCCATGCCACATGGCTTGCAGAATCTCAGTTCCCCCTCCAGAGACTGAACGCAGTGAAAGCCTGGAGTCCTGACCACGAGGCCCCCAGGGAGTTCCCGCAAGTGGCTGCACAAGCCAGACGTGCTCTGAAGATGTTCAGCAGTTAAGAGTCAAGAAGGAAAAAAAGCTTTTAATTTTCCAGTCTCTACAAACCAGACCAGAAACAGAGAAAGATTTATTGTCTTAACTTCAGCCACACAGACTGTTGACATGTCGACACGTCGTAGAGGGTGGGGGCCACAACTCGCCCCTCCCGAGACGGAACAGAACCCCCTGGAGTGGACAGGACGTGCTCTCAGCCCCTGAGGCGGGTGCGCGTCGGTGTCGCTGGTCAGCAGCCCTGCCTGTCCCTCCTCTGGCTTGGCTGCAGCTTCTGCACCATCAGGAGACCTTCTAAACCTGCTTCCTTAGCATCACGTGTGCGGAGTCCTTTGAAACTGTACTTAGAAAACTTTACAACTACAGAAGGCACAGGGTGTCACCAATTACCAAACAGAGACAGGATAAAAGCGGACGGGGACAATCGAGTTCCAGTCTTCAGGGAAAAACATCAGGGTTCCTGCGTACCTTTGAAGAATTTCTTTCTTTTCACCTGATGAGCAATTTACTTAAACAGATATCATTGAAAAATTTTGTATTTTAATAGGCGTGGGGGACAGAGTCAGGTGTGGGGAGGGAGAGTCAGGTGTGGAGAGAAGCCCACGACTGGAGGCTCCGGATGCCCGGGGGAGGCGGGGGCAGGTCTGAAAACAAGCAGGGAGATTGTTTTAAATCAGATCATAACCACATCAACCATCAAAGGACTTTTTCCGGAGAAACTGCATCTGAAATAAAATGCACAAAGATGAACACTTGGGCGCTTCCAATGGAAAAGACAGCTGGCCCGACTTCTGAGTGAGACCCACCAGGCGGAAGCCCCGCATGAACAGTGAGTTGCTCCAGCTGTGGGTGCTCTCTGTGTAACTGTGCTCCACTCGGCACCGCCCTGAACACTGAAGCTGCACAAGCTCTAGACGGTGAAGAAAACAGAACAAAAAGGGGACATAAGAAGAATGCTAAAGAGCGATTCAGGGGCCCACGAGCTCCTGGCTGAAGTTCCAGAAGAAAGGAAAGAGCAGGAAGATGACCTCGGGAGAAACGGCACGATGAACACAGACCGAGTGACAGGTCAGGCCCGAAGGCCCATTAGGTGCTGGCTCACAAGAGGAAAACCCTACAACCAGGCACGAGGCATGAACTGAGGAGCCCCAGAGATACGGAGCAAACCTCAAAAGCATCAGGGGGGAAAAGAAATCACACATCAAAGACGGAGATTAAAGAAGGAAAAAACACTACACCTTTCTCTTCAGCAACACTGGCAGCTAGAAATAGCGGAACAAAGGCTTCAACATTCAAAATACACATTATGGAATTGTGTACACAGTCTACACATTGAGTGCAACCAATGTTTAACTTTTCAAGTAACAGATTTCTCATGTATCTTTTCTTGGGAAGTGTACCAATGTTTGAATCCTCCTAACCCCAATATGACTCATTTGAAAAGATCCTGATGCTGGGAAAGGNAGAATACTGGAGTGGGTAGCCTTTCCCTTCTCCAGGGGATCTTCCCAACCCAGGGATCGAACCCAGGTCTCCTGCATTCTAGGTGGACTCTTTACCAGCTGAGCCACCTGGGAAGCCAGACGCTGAGGAAAATGCTGGGAGTGAAGCAGAGGCATCTCCCACTGCCTTCAGAGGGGCGAAGCTGCCGGACCAACCAGGCTGACCCTGGCTTTTCCTGGGCTCAGGCCCTCCGCCCTCTCTGAGCCCTGACACTCTCAGCCACACAAGGGGCTAACAGACAACGTTTCCTCACAACTGCACGGGCTTTTGTTTTTGGCCATGCCACATGGCTTGCAGAATCTCAGTTCCCCCTCCAGAGACTGAACGCAGTGAAAGCCTGGAGTCCTGACCACGAGGCCCCCAGGGAGTTCCCGCAAGTGGCTGCACAAGCCAGACGTGCTCTGAAGATGTTCAGCAGTTAAGAGTCAAGAAGGAAAAAAAGCTTTTAATTTTCCAGTCTCTACAAACCAGACCAGAAACAGAGAAAGATTTATTGTCTTAACTTCAGCCACACAGACTGTTGACATGTCGACACGTCGTAGAGGGTGGGGGCCACAACTCGCCCCTCCCGAGACGGAACAGAACCCCCTGGAGTGGACAGGACGTGCTCTCAGCCCCTGAGGCGGGTGCGCGTCGGTGTCGCTGGTCAGCAGCCCTGCCTGTCCCTCCTCTGGCTTGGCTGCAGCTTCTGCACCATCAGGAGACCTTCTAAACCTGCTTCCTTAGCATCACGTGTGCGGAGTCCTTTGAAACTGTACTTAGAAAACTTTACAACTACAGAAGGCACAGGGTGTCACCAATTACCAAACAGAGACAGGATAAAAGCGGACGGGGACAATCGAGTTCCAGTCTTCAGGGAAAAACATCAGGGTTCCTGCGTACCTTTGAAGAATTTCTTTCTTTTCACCTGATGAGCAATTTACTTAAACAGATATCATTGAAAAATTTTGTATTTTAATAGGCGTGGGGGACAGAGTCAGGTGTGGGGAGGGAGAGTCAGGTGTGGAGAGAAGCCCACGACTGGAGGCTCCGGATGCCCGGGGGAGGCGGGGGCAGGTCTGAAAACAAGCAGGGAGATTGTTTTAAATCAGATCATAACCACATCAACCATCAAAGGACTTTTTCCGGAGAAACTGCATCTGAAATAAAATGCACAAAGATGAACACTTGGGCGCTTCCAATGGAAAAGACAGCTGGCCCGACTTCTGAGTGAGACCCACCAGGCGGAAGCCCCGCATGAACAGTGAGTTGCTCCAGCTGTGGGTGCTCTCTGTGTAACTGTGCTCCACTCGGCACCGCCCTGAACACTGAAGCTGCACAAGCTCTAGACGGTGAAGAAAACAGAACAAAAAGGGGACATAAGAAGAATGCTAAAGAGCGATTCAGGGGCCCACGAGCTCCTGGCTGAAGTTCCAGAAGAAAGGAAAGAGCAGGAAGATGACCTCGGGAGAAACGGCACGATGAACACAGACCGAGTGACAGGTCAGGCCCGAAGGCCCATTAGGTGCTGGCTCACAAGAGGAAAACCCTACAACCAGGCACGAGGCATGAACTGAGGAGCCCCAGAGATACGGAGCAAACCTCAAAAGCATCAGGGGGGAAAAGAAATCACACATCAAAGACGGAGATTAAAGAAGGAAAAAACACTACACCTTTCTCTTCAGCAACACTGGCAGCTAGAAATAGCGGAACAAAGGCTTCAACATTCAAAATACACATTATGGAATTGTGTACACAGTCTACACATTGAGTGCAACCAATGTTTAACTTTTCAAGTAACAGATTTCTCATGTATCTTTTCTTGGGAAGTGTACCAATGTTTGAATCCTCCTAACCCCAATATGACTCATTTGAAAAGATCCTGATGCTGGGAAAGGTTAAGGCCAGGAGAAGGATGGACAGAGGATGAGATGGTTGGATGGCATCACTGACTCAATGGACATGAGTTTGAGCAAACTCCAGGAGTTGGTGATGGACAAGGAGGCCTGGCGTGCTGCAGTCCATGGGGTCACAAAGAATCAGACACAACTGAGCAACCGAACTGAACCCCAACATGACCTGGCTTCCCTGGTGGCTCAGTAGTAAAGAAAGTGAAAGTGAAGTCTCTCGGTTGTGTCCGACTCTTTGTGACCGCATGGACTGTAGCCCACCAGGCTCCTCTGTCCGTGGGATTTTCCAGGCAAGAATACTGGAGTGGGTTGCCATTTCCTTCTCCAGTAGATCTTCCCGACCCAGGGATCGAACCCGGGTCTCCCACACTGTAGGCAGAAACTTTACCATCTGAGCCACCAGGGAAGTCCTGGTAAAGAATCCACCTGCCAATACGAGACACAGATTCAATCCCTGGGTTGGGAAGATCCCCTGGAGAAGGGAATAACAACCCACTCCAGTGTTCTTGCCTGGAGAATCCCATGAACAGAGGAGCCTGGAGGGCTACAGTCCATGGGGTCTCAAAGAGTCAGATGGGGTTGCTGAACAACAGCAACCCCCAGTGTGATGGAGCTGAATGGGGTTAGAGGAGGTCACCAGGGTGGCACCACTGTCCTCATGAGAAAGACTTAGACAGGTCTTGCTCCCCAGGCAACTGTCCACAAGCCGGGAAGACAGGCCTCACCAGCCAAGAGGACTTGGAGCTGGGAGAAATGAAGCCCACCGGTCTGCGGGCTTTTGTCATGCAGCCCTAGCGGACCGAGGCAGGAAGCTCCGGGGAAAAGTGCTCCACCAAAACAGAGGGAATAAATCAAGAGCGCAGAAGAGCCTGTATTTAGACTATCCGGAGAGGGTGGAGGCAATGATGGCGTGAAGCAGTGAGGGTCTCGGGTGATGGTGACGACTGAGGAGGAGCTGGGGGAGGCGGGGGTCTGCAAGAGGCCGCAAGCCTGCGGGCCCAGCCTGACTGCACAGGAAATCCTACTGAGAGGTCAGATGGTGGGAAAGCCTTAGATGATCAAAGAAAATGAAAAACGGAAGGATTCCGAGCTCCAGGAATAACACTGAACTGAACAAATAGGAAATGTCACCGCCGTACAACATGAGACAGTCAGATGCATGAAAACACCCCCTGAGATATGGTTAACGGGGGCGGGGACCAGCGGGAGGGGAGGAAGGAAGCCACGCGAGGAACAAAGCACTTGGCTGCCAAGTTAGGCAGAAGAAAAGTGCCTTAAAATGAATGACTCGAGCTAAGGTGGCAGTGACTGCCAGGCCTAACAGCTGAACTGCTGTTCCTGGGAATATGACGAGGGGGCGAGGAGGAACAGAGACCGATGTTCGTATGCAAGCCTTTTTGTACCGCCTCTAAACAATGTGACCGGTGAAGCCTACTGCCTGTACTTCCTGTAACAGCCCGCCAGATGTTGTGTGAGCCCCCTGTCGGGTCAGCCTCACACTGTGGTTCTGACCACTTAAGTCTTTTCTGGAATACGGATACGCTCTAATTCTCATTGTTCTAGACAGCAGGGACTTTACTAATTAGTCCCAGGGATCATTCAGCTTATTGAGAAATCCTTCTGGATATTGGTTATTTTCTCTCTCTCGGCTTCAAATCATCTGTTAAGTAGATGATGGCACCAATAAAATCAATATTCAAGTCACTGCCCCAAATGCTGATGGGCTTAGAGGGAAAGAACCTTAAGGCATCCAGCAATTTCTTAGCTAGGTTACCCCAGAAAGCAGAGCCTGGCCCGCCCGTGGCTTATCTGAGAAGATGACCCCAGGACTAGGAGTGACACAGGCCTGCAGGGAAGAGGGGGGTGGGTGGTCGAGCCGGCCTGACGGGGCTTGATTCCCCCAGGGTCTTCTGAGGACTGTCCTCCTGGAAAGGGAGAGGCAGGGGCGCTTACCCAGCAGCTCGTCCCCCGCTAGTTCCCGAGGCAGGGTGCTGTCCACCGAGCCTGCAGGAGGCAGGGCTGGCTGGAGTGACAGGTGGCCTGCCCTGAGAGGAATCCAAAACCACCAGGAGCCTCGCTCAAGGGAGACCGAGATTTCACTGACGTTCTTTTAAGGTCCATCAATTCAGTTGAGTCGTTCAGTCGTGTCCAACGCTTTGCGACCCCACGGACTGTAGCACGCCAGGCCTCCCTGTCCATCACCAACTCCTGGAGCTTGCTCAAACTCATGTCCATTGNTGACGTTCTTTTAAGGTCCATCAATTCAGTTGAGTCGTTCAGTCGTGTCCAACGCTTTGCGACCCCACGGACTGTAGCACGCCAGGCCTCCCTGTCCATCACCAACTCCTGGAGCTTGCTCAAACTCATGTCCATTGAGTAGTGATGCCATCCAACCCTCTCATCCTCTGTCCGTAATGAGCCATTAATTTGCTGAGCTGCCTAAATACGCTTCTGTATCTTATCCATCAGGACGCTGCTCCAGGCTCTGTCAGCCCCGAGACTGGGCTTTCCTTCACGGTATTACCACAGCTACGAATGATCCAAAGAGGAAATCAGGTTCCTCGCCTTGACTTTCTGGGGTTAGACCACGACAGACTTCGAGAGACTACTACTTTTGTTAATGCTTCATTCAAACACCTTACCTGGGATGGACAACGCGTGCCCCACTGTTTTTCCAGGAATCTTGTTTTTCTTCTTTCCTCTGGCCTCGGGCCTCAGGCCTCAGACCTGCTCACCTGGTCTCCATAATTCTTCCGACACCACTGTACAAGTTGGGGCCAGGAAGCAAACAGGCAACCTCCTACAGTCTCCACACCTACCCTGGACTTAGCTTCTTCTAATCACCATTTATTGCACTTCTTCCATTTTGAAGATCATTGTCCTTGATGATGAAAAAGCATAAAATGAGCTGAAACATCTCTCTTCCTCTTTATTAGCCCCTGCAGCATGAATTTTGGGAACAGGCTGAACCCTTATCTTTCTTGTCTCTAAAGAAGGCAAGTGGGGCTTTCCCGGTGTTGCTGTTATTCAATCCTTAAGTCGTGTCCGACTCTTTGCGACCCCAGGGACTGCAGGACACCAGGCTTCCCTGTCCTTCACCATCTCCCAGAATTTGTTCAAACCCATGTCCATTGAGTCAGAGATGCCATCCAACCATCTCATTCTCTGTTGTCCCCTTCTCTTCCTGCCCTCAATCTTTCCCAGCATCAGGGTCNGGACATAAGAAGAATGCTAAAGAGCGATTCAGGGGCCCACGAGCTCCTGGCTGAAGTTCCAGAAGAAAGGAAAGAGCAGGAAGATGACCTCGGGAGAAACGGCACGATGAACACAGACCGAGTGACAGGTCAGGCCCGAAGGCCCATTAGGTGCTGGCTCACAAGAGGAAAACCCTACAACCAGGCACGAGGCATGAACTGAGGAGCCCCAGAGATACGGAGCAAACCTCAAAAGCATCAGGGGGGAAAAGAAATCACACATCAAAGACGGAGATTAAAGAAGGAAAAAACACTACACCTTTCTCTTCAGCAACACTGGCAGCTAGAAATAGCGGAACAAAGGCTTCAACATTCAAAATACACATTATGGAATTGTGTACACAGTCTACACATTGAGTGCAACCAATGTTTAACTTTTCAAGTAACAGATTTCTCATGTATCTTTTCTTGGGAAGTGTACCAATGTTTGAATCCTCCTAACCCCAATATGACTCATTTGAAAAGATCCTGATGCTGGGAAAGGTTAAGGCCAGGAGAAGGATGGACAGAGGATGAGATGGTTGGATGGCATCACTGACTCAATGGACATGAGTTTGAGCAAACTCCAGGAGTTGGTGATGGACAAGGAGGCCTGGCGTGCTGCAGTCCATGGGGTCACAAAGAATCAGACACAACTGAGCAACCGAACTGAACCCCAACATGACCTGGCTTCCCTGGTGGCTCAGTAGTAAAGAAAGTGAAAGTGAAGTCTCTCGGTTGTGTCCGACTCTTTGTGACCGCATGGACTGTAGCCCACCAGGCTCCTCTGTCCGTGGGATTTTCCAGGCAAGAATACTGGAGTGGGTTGCCATTTCCTTCTCCAGTAGATCTTCCCGACCCAGGGATCGAACCCGGGTCTCCCACACTGTAGGCAGAAACTTTACCATCTGAGCCACCAGGGAAGTCCTGGTAAAGAATCCACCTGCCAATACGAGACACAGATTCAATCCCTGGGTTGGGAAGATCCCCTGGAGAAGGGAATAACAACCCACTCCAGTGTTCTTGCCTGGAGAATCCCATGAACAGAGGAGCCTGGAGGGCTACAGTCCATGGGGTCTCAAAGAGTCAGATGGGGTTGCTGAACAACAGCAACCCCCAGTGTGATGGAGCTGAATGGGGTTAGAGGAGGTCACCAGGGTGGCACCACTGTCCTCATGAGAAAGACTTAGACAGGTCTTGCTCCCCAGGCAACTGTCCACAAGCCGGGAAGACAGGCCTCACCAGCCAAGAGGACTTGGAGCTGGGAGAAATGAAGCCCACCGGTCTGCGGGCTTTTGTCATGCAGCCCTAGCGGACCGAGGCAGGAAGCTCCGGGGAAAAGTGCTCCACCAAAACAGAGGGAATAAATCAAGAGCGCAGAAGAGCCTGTATTTAGACTATCCGGAGAGGGTGGAGGCAATGATGGCGTGAAGCAGTGAGGGTCTCGGGTGATGGTGACGACTGAGGAGGAGCTGGGGGAGGCGGGGGTCTGCAAGAGGCCGCAAGCCTGCGGGCCCAGCCTGACTGCACAGGAAATCCTACTGAGAGGTCAGATGGTGGGAAAGCCTTAGATGATCAAAGAAAATGAAAAACGGAAGGATTCCGAGCTCCAGGAATAACACTGAACTGAACAAATAGGAAATGTCACCGCCGTACAACATGAGACAGTCAGATGCATGAAAACACCCCCTGAGATATGGTTAACGGGGGCGGGGACCAGCGGGAGGGGAGGAAGGAAGCCACGCGAGGAACAAAGCACTTGGCTGCCAAGTTAGGCAGAAGAAAAGTGCCTTAAAATGAATGACTCGAGCTAAGGTGGCAGTGACTGCCAGGCCTAACAGCTGAACTGCTGTTCCTGGGAATATGACGAGGGGGCGAGGAGGAACAGAGACCGATGTTCGTATGCAAGCCTTTTTGTACCGCCTCTAAACAATGTGACCGGTGAAGCCTACTGCCTGTACTTCCTGTAACAGCCCGCCAGATGTTGTGTGAGCCCCCTGTCGGGTCAGCCTCACACTGTGGTTCTGACCACTTAAGTCTTTTCTGGAATACGGATACGCTCTAATTCTCATTGTTCTAGACAGCAGGGACTTTACTAATTAGTCCCAGGGATCATTCAGCTTATTGAGAAATCCTTCTGGATATTGGTTATTTTCTCTCTCTCGGCTTCAAATCATCTGTTAAGTAGATGATGGCACCAATAAAATCAATATTCAAGTCACTGCCCCAAATGCTGATGGGCTTAGAGGGAAAGAACCTTAAGGCATCCAGCAATTTCTTAGCTAGGTTACCCCAGAAAGCAGAGCCTGGCCCGCCCGTGGCTTATCTGAGAAGATGACCCCAGGACTAGGAGTGACACAGGCCTGCAGGGAAGAGGGGGGTGGGTGGTCGAGCCGGCCTGACGGGGCTTGATTCCCCCAGGGTCTTCTGAGGACTGTCCTCCTGGAAAGGGAGAGGCAGGGGCGCTTACCCAGCAGCTCGTCCCCCGCTAGTTCCCGAGGCAGGGTGCTGTCCACCGAGCCTGCAGGAGGCAGGGCTGGCTGGAGTGACAGGTGGCCTGCCCTGAGAGGAATCCAAAACCACCAGGAGCCTCGCTCAAGGGAGACCGAGATTTCACTGACGTTCTTTTAAGGTCCATCAATTCAGTTGAGTCGTTCAGTCGTGTCCAACGCTTTGCGACCCCACGGACTGTAGCACGCCAGGCCTCCCTGTCCATCACCAACTCCTGGAGCTTGCTCAAACTCATGTCCATTGAGTAGTGATGCCATCCAACCCTCTCATCCTCTGTCCGTAATGAGCCATTAATTTGCTGAGCTGCCTAAATACGCTTCTGTATCTTATCCATCAGGACGCTGCTCCAGGCTCTGTCAGCCCCGAGACTGGGCTTTCCTTCACGGTATTACCACAGCTACGAATGATCCAAAGAGGAAATCAGGTTCCTCGCCTTGACTTTCTGGGGTTAGACCACGACAGACTTCGAGAGACTACTACTTTTGTTAATGCTTCATTCAAACACCTTACCTGGGATGGACAACGCGTGCCCCACTGTTTTTCCAGGAATCTTGTTTTTCTTCTTTCCTCTGGCCTCGGGCCTCAGGCCTCAGACCTGCTCACCTGGTCTCCATAATTCTTCCGACACCACTGTACAAGTTGGGGCCAGGAAGCAAACAGGCAACCTCCTACAGTCTCCACACCTACCCTGGACTTAGCTTCTTCTAATCACCATTTATTGCACTTCTTCCATTTTGAAGATCATTGTCCTTGATGATGAAAAAGCATAAAATGAGCTGAAACATCTCTCTTCCTCTTTATTAGCCCCTGCAGCATGAATTTTGGGAACAGGCTGAACCCTTATCTTTCTTGTCTCTAAAGAAGGCAAGTGGGGCTTTCCCGGTGTTGCTGTTATTCAATCCTTAAGTCGTGTCCGACTCTTTGCGACCCCAGGGACTGCAGGACACCAGGCTTCCCTGTCCTTCACCATCTCCCAGAATTTGTTCAAACCCATGTCCATTGAGTCAGAGATGCCATCCAACCATCTCATTCTCTGTTGTCCCCTTCTCTTCCTGCCCTCAATCTTTCCCAGCATCAGGGTCTTTTCCAATGAGTCACCTCTTCACATCAGGTGGCCAGAGTACTGGAGCTTCAGCATCAGTTCTTCCAATGAATACTCAGGACTAATTTCCTTTAGGATGGACTGGTTTGATCTCTTTGCTCCCCAAGGACTCTCAAGAGTCTTCTCCCGCACCACAGTTCGAAAGCATCAGTTCTTTGGTGCTCAGCCTTCTTTATTGTCCAAATCTCACATCTGTACATGAATACTGGAAAAACCATAGCTTTAACTAGACGGACCTTTGTTGGCAAAGTGATGTCTCTGCTTTTTAATATGCTGTCTAGGTTTGTCATAGCTTTTCTTCCAAGGAGCAGGCGTCTTTTAATTTTGTGGCTACAGTCACTGTCCACAGTGATTTCAGAGTCCCTGAAAATAAAGTCTGTTACTGTTTCCACTTTTTCCTCATCTATTTGCCATGAAGTGGTAGAACTCGATGCCATGATTTTTTTTTTTAAGTGTTGAGTTTTAAGCCAGGCTTTTCACTCTCCTCTTTCACCCTCATCAAGAAGGACTGTTTAGAGGTCAGCGTTTACCCTGTCAGTTACCCAGGTAACTTACATCCAATTATACCAATATATGTTAGCTTTCTATTCAACGACTGCTGTGGTTTCTGTGTCCTGACTGGACCCCATTGGATCAGAAATGCACCCAGGAGGGTTTTGGGGACCGAGGCTTTGGGACTGGGCTCATGTTTGGGGCTTGAACACAGTGCTGAGCTCTGGGTCAGGGGGGCCCAGACCCTGTGGCCACGGGCAGGGAGCAACGAGAAGGAATCAGGGTTCCCCGTGACAGTGGCGCCCCAGCCTGCAGCTGCCAGAGGAGAGCCGGGGCCAGAGACGCGGTCACTGCGGCGAAAGGAACGGCGAAAGGTTCTGGCGTGGGCAGAGTCCTGCCAGGCGGGGGCTCACACAGGGACGGAGCGCCGCCACCCCAGGGGTCTCCGCCTCCCTGAGAAAGCCTAGGCGCCGACTTGGCTCAGCCCCAGAACCCAGCACGGCGACAGGGCTGGTGTCAGAACCGCCCGTCTCGGCTTGGAGGCCCAGGGACAAGCTTTCCTGGGTGGAGGCCCTGCACACGTGGGGTCGCTCCTTCCCCAGACAGCCGCAGCCACCCCCTGCCGCCCCGAGACCTGAGGCAGCTCCGGCCTGCCCCAGCGAGGGCCTCACCCATGCGGACAGCAGGGACAGGGCTTCGTCACTTCGTATCTGCAGAAACCTGGAAATTGAGTGTGGGAACTGCTTCTAGATAACATGGGATTTGGTGGAGTTACCAGCAGCATGGACGTGACATCTAGGGCAGCCGCTGGGAAGGCACAAAAGCTTTCCGAGTTGATGGCCTTGAATGTAGGCCATTGCGGAACGCCGAGATGCCAGAACTCTGGTGAGCTGAGGAGGAAGAGTGAACCCACGGGCTTATGGAGATTTCGGCACGTGCGCCTGTGCGCCCAGCCCCCAGCCCCCTTCCCCAGCAGACCCTCCCCGGGTCTGCGCGTGGGGACCCTCCACTTTGAGCAGCTGCGTGCTGGCGGCGCTCCACAGGGGGCGCACCCGTGTGGACCTTGCTGATGTGCGTGGGGCGAGGGTCCTCCGGGGGAGGGCAGGGCTGCACTGAGCTGCCAAGGATGAAGCAGCAGGCGCCCGGCTGGGGTGAGAGCGTTCTGTCCGGTCCATGGGCCCTTGGCAATGGCTGACTGGTTACAGCATCCCTGGGAATGAGGCGGATGCCCGGCCTCTGAAATGTTCCCTGATCCACACAGCCAGAAAAACTCTTGGCCCAGGGTCTGAAACCCCGCCTTAGTCATCAACGTGCAATCCCATCCTCCCATCATTCCCAGACCCGAGTCCCAAACTCGGTCAGGGTCCCCTGAGGACGGTGCCTCACCCGGGACTGCTGCTTCTCCAGGACGGCTGAGCACAGAACTTTCAGGGTCACCAGGCACTGGCCTTGAACAGACGCCACTTCCGAGCACCACCAGCGCCACTGTGGCTGCAGTCAAGTGGGGCCAATGGTCTGCCAGGGGACAGACGGGGTCTCAGCCAGGTCAAACCCCAGAGCTCAGGCGTCTGCAGGCCGTACTGGCTACCCCCTAGTTCTCCCCCTACTCTGGCTCTTGGACATGCAGGGGATGGGATGCTATGGTCAGGCAGGATGCCCCTCGAAACCACAGGCTGGCAAGCCAGGGGCAGCAGGGTGTCCCTGGGGAAGCACAGAGACGGAGGTGCTGACCATCACACTCCAGGGGGTACTGCCCATGCGGCTGGATTCCTGCGACTCCAAACGAGCATCTTGGACCCTGCAAGCACGTTCTCTCTGGACCGATGTACTTGGCCCCTGAGGTGCAGGCCGCCTCGGCGGGCACAGCCCACTCCCATGCTCCCTGACTCCACCGTCCACAGGGATGCTGACCGGCCCCCCAGGCCTCGTGTTGCACACAGTGACATCGATGACACCGGGCTGCCTGGTCTGACGGGCAGGGAGGAGCAACGCTTTACAGATGCCTCAGAGTGATGTCTGCAAGCCAGAGGGATCGGGGTTGGGGGGTGGGCAGCAGCCTGGAGCGTCAGAGACCCCCCCACCCCGTGAGACTCCGCCTGCCTCCTGCTCTCCGCCATCTCTTGGGCCTTCGGAAGAATACGCCCCCGTCTGAGTGCCGCTCTGACCCGTGCACTGGAGTGACCAGCGACAGAGGTCTTCAGAGAGCCCAGAGCAGGGCACGGCTCTGCAGCAGGGTGGGCCCCTCGTCCACCCAGGCCTGCGACCCCCAGAGGCAGAGCTGGGGCCGCTGGATGAATGGCCCACCAGGCACCAACAGGCAAGTCACTGGTTTGGGGCAGGAAAAAGGTTTTTTAAAAAAAGCCACACCTTCTTTTGCAGGTCATTATTTTCCTTTTGAGAAATGGCTCCTGGCTTCCTACAGGGCCTGGCAGGGAAAGAATAACTCAGCTGAAGGCCGAGGGACCGTGCAAGTCCAGAGCCCACCCCGAGAGGGTGCATCGGGTCTGTCTAGCCCGAGTGCTGGGCTGTCAGCATCTCCAGCCACGGAACCATCTAAGGCAGGCTCCTGTCTTCCGGGGAGTTGGGGGGAGCTGGGCAGCGCCCCCACACCACCGTCAGGGGCTCGTGACGACCGCTGACCTCGAAGGAGAACCAGTCAGCCCGAGGAGCAGGAGTCTGGGACGTGCACTTGGCTTCCAGGGCACCAGGAGACAGGCGCTGCGTGTCCGCGGACACGAGACACACGGACACAAGACACGGGGGCATCACAGCCCAGCCCGCAGGAGGCCCGCGGGCTCACAGAGGCCAAGGGCACAGGCCGAGGGCACAGGCCTCTCTAGTTGCCTGTGTTTTGTGACCCCCGTTTTCAGTTCACGTGTGGACAGCTGACCCTGGCTCCCCAGACCAGCAGTGTCTTTGATATCCTCAGAGTGACTTGAGCAGAATACATTTCTTTTTTTTTAACTCAAACGCATTCTGGACAAACTTCTACCCATCTCGACGGCTCCGTGTTGCCCTACCACACCGGGTGCTGTCCCGGCTGCGACCTCGAGAGGAGGATGACCGTCATGTGGTCCCGGGGAAAGACACGCTGCAGCCCCCCAGCCTGCTTCCCTCGCCCTCGGGACTTGTCCACAGCCACCCTACAGGCTGCGTCTAGACAACGGTCTGCTTAGCCTTTCAGACACATAATTAACTTTTCTGTCACCAGTGCTGACGTGTCACCCCCATTTCCACGGTAACCTGTTTTAGCTCCTTGGAAGCATGGAGTCCACAGGATTCGTGACTTCCATGGGATGAGGCTCAGGTAGCTTCTGTTAATCTGGGGAGGGTGACAGTCACCAGATTAGTGACCTCTGACGATCCATAAAGCATCGCATTTTTCACGTATCACTCGCTCTGGCTAAATGCTACATTCAGAAAAGAGTCCATTTCACGATGAGGGAAAGCCGAGGAAGAATGAAACCCGGGATCACTTGCTTTTCTATTGCTGGAAAACCTCCGGTCAGGCCTTTGGCAGATGTCTTTGGGTAAGACGGGTGATCTACTTATTTGGGAAATTCAGAATTTCCAGGTACTTCACTACTGCAGTCTGTAGTTTTAGGGGTAGAGAAGGTTTCCCGAAGTTACTGTCTGCTTCCCTAAGATCCTGCCTCTGGATACCACTCTGTCCTTCTTGAGTCAAGGAATCAAGAGCTGGAGAAGGGGCCTCGAAGGATGCCTGGGCCCAGGTGAATTCGCCAAAGTCACAGGGTATCAAGCCAATTTACCCCCAAATCAGAAACAACTGGAAAATAAAATGAGGACAAAGCGATTCTCACATTCCTGAGAATTCTGGGCACTGAGGACAGATGCAGGCAGAGTGGTCCCCGAGAGCCCAGGCGTCCTGAGGGAAGAGCCGCAGGGCGTCCCGGGGGGCCCACAGGCCAGAGGGCTGGGCAGGGCTCCCAGGACCCCACTGGATGAGGAGCCGAGGACCTGGGGTGAATGCGCTCACCCACTGGAGTCCCACCGAGGGAAGGAGCGGTGGTCTTCACCTGAGAGCTGCCCCTGGAGGCCCTCGGCCCCTCCCCGCTCTCCCCCAGTCCCTCGGGGGCTCCCCAAGGGGATGATGCCCTCATAAAGTGTCTATGGCCCGAGAATTCCTGCCTTGGCGGCTACTTTTGGGGAATCCAAGCGAATGTAATCCTCTTGGTAAAGATTTATGCATAAATTTACATGCACACAGGAATACATACGTATGCACACATATCTTATTACACTGGGTGTAACTGGAGTATATTGAATGTGTTATTTGGCACTTTTCACATACAATTGTAAGTCATATTGGAATAAAACGAGTTGCAGTAAGCACAATTTTAATACCATAATAATCGGGTTCAAATTTTCTGCTGAAAGATATGGACAGTTTTCTCTTAAGAGATTATCCACCTGAGTAATTGTTTTTTTTTATAACTGAAGTTTTTTCAACTTTATTCTGGTAAATAACTAACACAGGGCATCAGGATGTGCCGAGGAGGGACCAGGATAGACACACGTCAGGGAGACCTGAGTTCAGATTCCACCCCATGACTCCCCGGGTCTGTGGACCAAGTTCTCAAATTCTAGAATATGAGTAAACTCTAGATAATGAGTTTCCTTATCTGTTAAACAGTGCATTCCTTAGAAGACTGCCGTGATGACTGAGAATTCAGACGGTAAACCTCAGCACAGGCCCCGACAAGCAGAAAGGACTAGGTCCAAATTACCTGACAGAACAGCCACCGAAATAACACAGCCTCAACTCAGGGAAATGGGGCTCACTCACTTGTAATGTGGTATCAAAGACGACAAGCTTGGAGCTGGTTGGAACGATGTCGTAACACTTGTGTGACCTCATGAATCGCATGTAAACGCCACTTTCTGAGTCTTCTGCTGAGAAGGAAAAGACAAGGCTAGTATCAGTGATAAGTAAAAAAGAACTTCCTCTATCAGATTAAGAGTATGCATGGAAAACCTATTGTTAATACATTTAATGGAAAATAAGAAATGTTTTTCCCTGTAAGAGCGAGAAGCACCTGCCACTAGCTGTCCTTGCTGATGCAAGAAGGCAAAGGAAGAAATGAAGCCTCTGGGCCGAAAAGGAAAAAGCAAAACTGTATTTGGCGGACTATATGATTTTCTACATAGAAAATACCAAAGAATTACAAAAAGCTCACAGATCTAAAAAAAAAACAAAAAGTTTAAGAGGTCACAGACAGCAAAGTAAAAAAACAAACAAACAAAAAAAACACAAGCTACTGTATTTCTACATACTGGCAAGGAACAACCGGAAACTTGAAAATGTTAAAGGCATCATTTATATAAAAATGAAATGGAAATAAGGATCGACTTAAGGAGACCTGAAAACAGTAACTGCATGAACAAATCTGTGTAACATCATCTCTATTATTTCAATTCCTGTAGAAGTTAATGGACAACTGGCAAAAGGAATGACAAGGGGCTGGACTCCAAAGCTGCGGCTGTGGCTAGCTGGTGGCCCAGTGCCCGCCTGCAAGGAACTCACTCCTACCTCCTGGTCCACTCACAGGACACACCTCCACACTGCTCGGCCCACACCAACCTCTACATTTGGGGAAGATTTAGATTACCTGGATAATATCCAGGGAGGAAAAAAACCTGCTTTACTATTGTTTGGTAGCTAAGTTGTGTCTGACTCTTTGTGACCCCACGGACTGCAGCACACCAGGCTTCACTGTTCTTCACTCTCTCCCAGAGCTTGCTCAAATTCATGTCCATTGAGTCAATAGTGCCATCCAACCATCTCATCCTCTGTTGTCCCCTTCTCCTCCTGTCTTTAATCTTTCCCAGCATCAGGGTCTTTTCCAAAGAGTCAGTTCTTCGCCATCAGGTGGCCAAAATATTGGAGCTTCAGCTTCAGCATCAGTCCTTCCAATGAATGTTCAGGACTGATTTCCTTTGGATGGACTGGTTGTATCTCCTCACTGTCCAAGGGATTCTCAAGTGTCTTCTCCAGCGCCACAGTTCAAAAGCATCAGTTCATTGGTAATCAGCCTTCTTTATGATCCAACTCTCACATCTGTACACAAATACTGGAAAAAATACAGCTTTGACTAGATGCAGCTTTGTTGGCAAAATGATATTTCTGCTTTTTAATACGTGGTCTGGGTCTATCATAGCTTTTCTTCCAAGAAGCAAGCATCTCTTAATTTCATGGTTGTAGTCACCATCCATAGTGATTTTGTAGTGATTTTGGAGCCCAAGAGAATAAAATCTGTCAGTGTTTCCACTCCCCCCCCCATTTATTTGCCACGAAATGTTGGGACTGGATGCCATGATCTTAGTTTTTTGAATGTTGAGTGTTAAGCCAGCTTTTTCACTCTCCCCTTTTACCTTCATCAAGATGCTCTTCAGTTCCTCTTTGATTTCTACCTTAAGGTGGTGTCATCTGCCTATCTAAGGCTGTTGATATTTCTCCCAGCAATCTTGACTTCAGGTTGTAGTTCATTCAGCCCAACATCTCACTTTATTATACATACTAATAGCAAGACGGGGCTTCCCTCATGGCTCAATGGTAAAGAACACCCCTGCCGATGCAGGAGACATGGGTTTGATCCCTGGGTTGGGAAAATCCCCTGGAGAAGGAAATGGCACCCCTCTTCAGTATTCTCACCTGGGAAATTCCATGGACAGAGAAGCCTGGTGGCCTACAGTCCATGAAGTCACAAAAACGTCGGACATGACTAAGCGATTAACTGACAACAGAATTAGCAAGATCAGAGTTAAAAGTGTAAAACGGCACGACAGGACCCAACTTCCTTGACTGTGTCAAGAAGCCCCGTTATTCCATTTCCGACTGTGGTGAACAGAGTCCATGCTGGTTAGTTTGCCAATTTCATGATAAAGCTAGTTAGTGAACTACTCCCAAACCTCTATTTCCAATTCTGACCTCTCTTTGGGGCACTATAACTCGGAATTCAAACTCCCATCTTTCCCATCACCTCTGGCACAGCCCCCTTCTCCCACATCTCCCCTCCTGCTCGTGGAATAAAGTCAGCTGACCCTGGCTGGCATTCAGGCTTCTGGGCTTGGCTTCTCCATGACCCTGCCTGCCTGTTTCCTGTTCTGTCCAGGCACACAGCTGTCTGCCAAGCTCCCTGCAGTCCTTAATCTCACGTTCTGGCAGTCGCTCCTCCTGCCGTAATGGAAACGTCCTGCTCTCCACTTCCTTGCCCCATTTCAAATGCCATCTTCTCCACAAGGGCACTGACTGCCTGAGTGCTTGTTTCTGCGATCCCAAGTATTACAGGAAGTGACCCCATGCAATTTATGTGACAAGCTCGCAGGGTGTGCCTGGATTTGCTCTAGGCGTGAGCTGACTCAGCAACTGAGGTGGAGTCATAAAGTTAGGAAGTGATGGGAGTGGGGTTTCAATCCGTGTTGAGGAGCTGCTGTCTGCTTGGCCAACCTGCTGTGCAGACGCTTGTGGTGTCCTCCAGCACGTGAGCTGGTAGGGGCACTGAGGGCTCCGGGATGTGCATCCCCCAACGGGTGAGGTGCTGGACCCAACAAGGCTGCAGGTGGAAGCGATCCCAAGTCAGGAAGGGCAGGCTGTGTTCACTCTGCACCTTCCATGGCTCCTCACTGGCCGAACCAGGTGTGACCTGCACGGCTCCGATAGTCTTTCTCTTCCTGGATGCTAATTTCTTCGAATAGTCAGAATCTTACCCATTTATTACATTAATTAAGTCCATCAATACCTATTTATTGCGGGTGGTCTTAGTGTGGGTTCTCCCACAGCTGACCTGTGAGACCAGGGCAAGCGAGATGAAAGGTAGAGTCAGAAAGAGAAACACCAATACAGGGTATTAACACATACACACGGAATTTAGAAAGATGGTAATGAGACCCTATACGTGAGACAGCAAAAGAGACACAGAGATAAAGAACAGACTTTTGGACTCTGTGGGAGAAGGCGAGGGTGGGTGATGTGAGAGAATAGCACTGAAACATGTATACTGTCACCTGTGAAACATCCCCAGCACAGGTTCGATGCATGAGACAGGGCGCGCAGGGCTGGTGCACAGGGATGACCCTGAGGGATGGGATGGGGACACAGGTGGGGGGGGGGTTCGGGATGGGGACATGTACCCCCATGGCTGATTCAAGTCAGTGTATGGCAGAAACCACTACAATATTGTAAAGTAATGAGCCTCCAATTAAGACAAGTAAAATAATTTTTTTTTTTTTAAAAGAGCTCTAGTGACCTTCCTGGTGGTCCAGTGGCTAAGACTCTATGCTCCCAAATGCAGGGGGCCCAGGTTCGATCCCCCATCAGGAAACTAGATCCCACCTGCTGCAACTAAGAGTTCTCAGGCAGCAACAGAGACAGAAAATCCTGCACGCTGCAATGAGGTCCTGGTGCAGCCAAATCAATAAATCATAAGTATTTTAAAAAATAAAATAATTAAAAAAAGGAGGAGCTCTAGTCAGCAGGTCACAGCACCATGCAGTCACAGCTGCTGGGGACCCTGGAGAGGCTGTGCATGCCTCCTCATCAGGACCACCCTGCCCATTTTGGTTAGGGGTCACCCTGGGGTGACCTGCCTCAAACCCACAAGTCCAGCTGCCAAAGAATACCCTCAGGTAAAGGTGTTCAGATAAGAGAACTTGGATACAGGGGAGTTACCCATGGCATCAGCTCCCAAAACTGTAAGTTTTGTGTGCTAAACATATTTTGGGGTACCATCTTAATTCATCTGATTAAAAAATAATTTAAATAAACATTTTATTTTGAATAGCTTTAGATTTATAGTAAAGCTGTGAAGACACAGCAGCTCCTTGTATTCTCCACATTGGGTTTCCCCTACAGGGATCATCTGAGGTCCGCCTAGTCAAAGCTATGGTTTTTCCAGTAGTCATGCATGGATGTGACAGTTGGACCATAAAGAAAGCTGAGCGCTGAAGAATTGATGCTTTTGAACTGTGACGTTGGAGAAGACTTGAGAGTCCCTTGAACTGCAAGGAGATCCAACCAATCCACCCTAAAGGAAATCAGTCCTGAATATTCATTGGAAGGACTGATGCTGAAGCTCCAATACTTTAGCCACCTGATGCAAAGAGCCGACTCACTGGAAAAGACCCTGATGCTGGGAAAGATTGAAGGCAGGAGAAGGGGACGACAGAGGATTAGATGGTTGGATGGCATCACCAACTTAATGGACATGATTGAGCAAGCTCCGGAAGATGGTGAAGGACAAGGGAGCCTGGCGTGCTGCAGTCCACGGGGGTGCAAAGAGTCAGACAGGACTGAGTGGACCGAACAACAGCAATTTTGTGAGATAACATTCCCCTAAAGGATGCGCTGGCGTGTTTGTCACAACCAACGAATCACAGTGACAACTTACGCATGATTAAAAACTCACACTTTAATCTCAGTGTGGACACATGGTCTCTCTCTCATTCTCTGAGTCACAACCCAACACCTTGTTAGGACTGGTGCTTGGAGTGGCAGGGTCCCTCTGGAGGATGGGGCTGCCTGGGGCGCGGAGCCCACCGGGGCTGTGACTCCCTGTCAGCCTCCCCGCAGTGTCTCTGCTCACAGCTGCAGCTCCCATGCCAGCAGGATGTGGGGAGCTGGGCCCTCGGGGTCTTGCTGTGAGAGGGGCTCCCTCAATTCCCTGGTGGTGGGCGGTGTGCCTTCAGTCCCTAACACATCAGTGGGGTGCGTCTGTCTCAATTATTCATCTGCCTGAATTGTCACCCCTCCGGGCCAGCACCTCACAGGCAGCCCTGTCTCCTTAGCCTCCCCAGACCCTGACCTGCCGGTCCTGGTGATCCTGAGGGCCGCTGGGAAGGGACTTAGGATGAGGTTCTCTGACTGGAATTTGTCTGATGTTTTTCTCATGCTTAGCCTGCGCTTCTGGGTTTTGAGGCAGGTCTGTAACATTTTTTTGGTAATGTAAAAACCTTGACCAAACAAAGCAAAACATTAAATATGTAAAACAGATAATAGTAAATTGAATTTTGGTTTGTTACAAAGGCCAGATTACTAACATGTAATAATTTTGCTAACGAAAGTGTTACCCTTTAAATTTAGGAGAATAAAGTATAATACTATGAAATGTCACTGCTTCTCCACCTTTGGTAAAACTTTCTGAATAGGGTACTGTTTCTTTTATTTCCATTATGATGAAGTCTCCAATTGTACCTGAAGGAACAAATGCACTGAAACAGGAAATAAAGAGTCAACTGGAGTTAAACCAAAAAGAAAGGAAAAAAAACAAACCAAAACCCCCCAAACCATTCAACCACAAGAGGCTGTTTGGAATATGTTACTAAAATTCCTGAGAAGACCAGTTCTAGCTCTCATTACTCAACAGGTAACTGGGGCTAAGACAGCATCACAAGTTCCCCAGGAAGAGTGTAACCAAAGGGTGTCTCACTGGCACCCAAGTTGTGGTCTGTGAAAGCTGCCCATCGTGGATGGATGGGCGTTACATATTCCATCACACGTTAACCCAAGGCTGTTGTCCAAGGGAGCAACTGAAGACTACTGCCGCCTAGGAAAAGTATATGTTGAACTGTTTACCTATGACGGTTAGCAGAACAATCTGGAAACTGAGACATCTAAGCTTGCATGGGAACAATTCTACACATGGACCAGTGTGTCCCTCCCTGAAAGCAGATCTGATCACACAATACCCTTGACGCGTCCTCACTTCACAGCACAGTCACTCAGCTGCCACTTACGTTCCCCAGGAATTTCACACCCTAGGATCCCATCCACACTTCCTTTCAAAGGCAGTTTCTCAGCTCTGGGACCTTGTCCTTGTGCCTGCCTCAAGGCAATGCCCAGTGCATTGCCTCAGGTAGGGGCCACTGCAATCCTACTTGCTTTTCTGAATGGTGTTCATCCAGAATGACAGAACAAGACCTTTCTGGAAACAAGGCTCTCTGCAGGTGTACTTAAGGTAAGCATCTTGAGATGAGGCCAAAGCTATGACAAACCTAGACAACGTATTCAAAAGCAGATTATCACTTTGCCAACAAAGGTCTGTCTAGTCAGAGCTATGGTTTCTCCAGTAGTCATGTATGGATGTGAGAGGTGGACTATAAAGAAAGCTGAGCATCGAAGAATTGATGCTTTTTAACTGTGGTGCTGGACAAGACTTTTGAGAGTCCCAGTCAATCCTAAAGGAAATCAGTCCTGAATGTTCATTGGAAGGACTGATGCTGAAGCTCCCTTTGGCTACCTGATGCAAAGAGCTGACTCACTAGAAAAGACCTTGATGCTAGGAAAAATTGAGGGCAGGAGGAGAAGGGGACGGCAGAGGATGAGATGGTTGGATGGCATCACTGACTCAATGGATATGAATTTGAGCAAACTCTGGGAGATGGTGCAAGACAGGGAAGCCTGGTGTAATGCAGTCCACAGGGTCGCAGAGTCGGACATGCCTGAGTGACTGAACAACACCACCACTACCACCACTGTGGATTACTAGGTTATACCCTAAATCCAACCACCCATGTCCTTACAGGAGAGAGGACGCAGACACAGAGGAGAAGACCATGTTGGGTGGAGGCAGAGATCAGAGTGACACTGCCAGGTGCCAAGGAGGGCGAGCAAAGACTAGAAGGCAGGAGGGAGGCCTGCGATGGGGCCTCCTGGAGCCCCCAGAAAGGGCTGGCCCTGCTGACTCCTGGTCTCAGATATCTGGCCTCCTGACTGCGGGAGGATGAAAGGCCCCTGTTCTCAGCCACCGGGTGCGCAGCACTTTGTCATAGCGGCCTTGGGAGCCTCCTCCGCCTTCCTCATTCAGTTCACAGGCCCAGTGTGCCTTCCTTAAAGGCCCTCAAGCCACAAGCACCCCCTCCACCGCCAATGCCCCCACTGGGGCTTTGCGAGTAACGCCCTTGTGCAGTCGTGATGCGTCTTGTACCAAAGTTAGACATCTGCAGCGGATGGCAGCTCCAGAGGCAGCAAGTCCTCAAGTGTGTCAGGACAAGCTCACAGCTGCTAACTGGTATGGCGTTGACAGACACATCAGGGAAAGGCAGGGGTCACAGTTAGGATCCAACCCCCATCTTCAAGAGCAGAGGCTGTAAGGATGCAAGTTCACTTCAGTCGTGTCTGACTCTTTGTGACCCCACGGACTGTAGCCCGCCAGGCTCCTCTGTCCATGGAATTTCCCAGGCAAAAATACTGGAATGGGTTGCTATTCCCTTCTCCAGGGGATCTTCCAACCCAGGGACTGAACCTGGGTCTCTTGCATTGCAGATTCTTTACCGTCTGAGCCACCAGGGAAGCCCCAAGGGTGTAGGATGAGAAACACTTTAAAACAAAATTTACACATCGCCCAAATAGCACTAAAAAAACCAAAAAACCAAAACACCCAAATTAAAAAAACTGACTGCTTATTTCCAATTCCTATTAATTTTAACTTAATGTAAGATCTTTCATTATAATTCCACAAAGAAAAAAGACTATTAATGGGTTAGTCATTTTAACATCTGTCATTTATACTTTATTCTACACTTGGAAATATAAGTTTACTATATTCATACAGTATCTTTTCTTTTTGCGTGTGTTAGTCGCTCAGTCGTGTCTTATGGACTTCAGCCCATCAGGTTTCTCTGTTAATGGAATTCTCCAGGCAAGAATACTGGAATGGATTGCCATTCTCTTCTCCAGAGGAACCTACCAACCCAGGGATCAAACCCTGGTCTCCTGCATCTCAGGCAGATTCTTTACCGTTTGAGCTACAGGGAAGTCCTATCTTTTCTTTTTAGAAAATCATTTAAAACAGTTGAGCAAGAAGTAAGCAAAAATCATTTAAAATAGCTGAGCAAGAAATAAGCAAAAACAATTTAAAATAGTTCAGCAAGAATAAGCAGAAAGGGAAATATTAAAGTTAAAAGTATATGGAAAAGATTAAACTCTTGTGGACATTTTCCTAAAGTGCTTAGATACATGGATATCAACAAAGTCAAAGTTTAAACGTAATTTTATAGGACTTATAAAGGTAGCAGAATAAATGATGTGCGTTAGATTCTGTTTTTCCTTTTCCTTGCTGTATACGCTTGGCTTCATGTGTGCTGGGGGCAAAAGGGTGCACTGAAGACAGAGATACAGATGCTCTTCCAGACAAGGGGGCAAAGAGTTACTAAAAGTAGGAAAAGCGTATGTAAGTAAAGGCACAAAGTTTCCCGAATTAGTTAGTTGCAACAAATAAAATAAACAGTAATATAAACAAATATACGATATATAATAAAAGAAAATAAAATTTAAAGGTTAGTTGCAATAAATGCCTAAGGAATGTCACAAACAGACAAGGCTGTGACCTTGAAACGACTGATTCCCATCCACTTGAAAATTCTCGGAACTACATGGCTCAAACATCTACCGCAGCCAACGTTTCTTCTTTCTCAGGAAACAGAGCCCAACTTCTGAGCTGAAGCAACAGTGAGGACCGAGGCTGGCGTGCAAGGGTCCAGTCCCCAGCAGCAGCCGGCCAGGAGATTAAGGAGCCCCTTGACAGCGGTGACGCCACAAACCACCTGGGACTGCCCCAGCCCGCTCCTGCAACCTGAAGGAGTTTCCTGCTTTCTCTAGCTTATCTCTTTAGGATTTTGTTAATGCAACATAGGGTGAATTTTATCAGCTGCCATTACAGTATCTGCTGAGACGACCAGAGGTTTCTCTCCTTTTATCTGCTGACATTAATTCCTTGGTGGATTTCCTAATAAACTGTAATCTTGCATTTGTAGGACAAGACCTTGTTTGGTCACCACAGACTGCATGGCTCACTCTGCCGATGTTTTTCTGGGAGTTCTGCCCGTACTTTAAATACCAGGCAAATCGTTTGTTTTCTTCTTTGGGTGCTACCGTCCGGTTCTGATGTTCGCATCAAGCGAGCTCCATAGAAGGTGCACGGTCCCTGCTGTCCTTTCCTGAGCCCTAAAATAATTAAAGTGACCGCGGCCTTAGCAATTCCTTGAGGCTTTTACAGAATTCACCCGTCAACAGGCTGAACCCCAGGCCTCTTCTGCAGGGGCAGAGGAAGGGTAAGGCCCTTTAATTACTGGAAACAAAAAAATCTTTCATAACCATACAGTTCACCCATTTGAAGAGTATAACTCAATTGATTACCTTTTAACTTCTTTTATGGTGATTGATCAAAGGGATAATCAATCAGGAAAATACAGACTGGTGAAACGTACTCAAAAGTGACTGAAAAGATTCTTGAATGTATTAATATAATTTGATATATTCAGATTTCTTTCAATGTGATTTCCTAAATCTCTGCATTTATTATTAGTCCTTATTTCTAACACCGGGCTTTTTTTTTTTTTTTCCTTGAACAGACTTGACACAGGTTTACCCATTTTATTGGTCTTTTCCCAAGAATTGAGCTTTAGCTTTTGTTGAGCAAGACTATTTTTTCGTATTCGATTTCATGGATTGCTGACATTTCGCCAGCATTTCTGGGTCGGGGAGGAGAGAGACATGAACATATTCAACGAACCACCTTGAACCACAATGTGGGACCCAGCGCTGTGAGCCGGCCAGGCACGGCTCAGACAGGCTTGCCCCCCTGTCCCGACAAGCGTGCTTCTGTTTGATATCTTCATTAGAATGCGGTTCGGACGCGCCTTGACATATTCCAGTTATCAGCGCTTCAACTCGTCTGTAAACGTGTGCGCGTCTCTGGGGTTTAGCGACACATTGGGTCCTCCAGCCGCCTCTAACACAGCGCAGCATCCTTCTACAACACGCGGGAGTGCTGCCCAGAGTCGTGATGTCACCCCCAAAGCGGAGAAGTGATTTGCAGAGTCAGGCAGGGAGGACAAACGGTTCCCTGCTGAGCCCACAGGCCTGGGTACGTCAGTACGACGTGTACGTCAGCACGTCAGATACATCAGTACGTATGTTTGTACGTCAGGCACGTCAATACGTCCGTTATGTCAGTACGTCAGGTATTGACATACCGACGGTACGTACGTCGGTACGTCAGGCACGTCAGTATGTCAGGTACGTTAGTACGTCAGAAACGTTGGTACGTCAGAGAGCACGCGCCTCTCCAGCCAGGGCTGTGAGAACTCCAGATGGCGGCTGGAGTCTCTGTAGAAGAACGAACCCGGTGCGCCTAGAGCATATCTGTGCCAGATCTGCCATCACATTCTGCCGGACGCCCCGCAAGTTCCTTCATCCCCTCGGCCTGGATCTCTTCGTTTGTAAAATGGGGAGGACACCATCTTTTCCTGCAGAGTGATTCTGAGGGATGGGATAGATCACAGGTGCTGCTGACTGGACGGTACTCATATGATTGTCACACGCAGAGACGTCTGACCCCGAAGCCGTGGCGGGCCACCCGCAGTCATGAAGCACTGATGGTGGCCTGATTCTACCTTTTGGCTCGTTTGCCTTTCTGGTCCTTTCCAGGGGCATCACCATAGTATATTTGTGGAGACGATACAACAGGGCAGGTACCATTACATTCAGGTTATTTAATGCACGGATAATCCTATTTAGCTGGGTGCTGTGATTACTTCCTGCTTCACAAAGAGAAAGTGAAGATTGAAATAACTTGCCTAAGGTCTCACAGCTCTCAAGTTGAAGAAGTGGGACTCCAACCTGGGTCTGACTCATGCTCTTGATTACCTGGCACTAATTACACAGGCAACTTAAAGGGGGAGGGGACAGGCCACATGCTAAGCATCAAAGCTCAAGGAGTCATTGTGAAAAGAAGAGCCAGACGAAGTGACGTCTGTCTTCCTGAGGTCTTACTGAAACAAGTACACATTCCACAATATGTGGTCTATGAAAAACAATCTGCTGGTAGCAACTTGATGCATTCAAGCTGTGGTGTTGGAAAAGACTCTTGATAGTCCCTTGGAAAGCAAGGAGATAAAACCAATCAATCCGAGAGGAAATCAACCCTGAATATTCATTAGAAGGACTGATGCTGAAGCTCCAATGCTTTGTCCATCTGATGCAAAGAGCTGACTCATTAGAAAAGACCCTGAAGCTGGGAAAGATTGAGGACAGGAGGAGAAGGGGATGACAGAGGATGAGTTGGTTGGATGGCATCTCCGACTCGATGGACATGAGTTTGAACAAGCTCTGGGAGAGAGTGAAGGACTGGGAAGCCTAGCGTGCTGCAGTCCATGAGGTTTCAAAGAGTTGGACACAACTGAGAAACTGAACAATAACAACTTACAAAGAAACAAATGACCAAAGTATAACCTAAAATAACATGAATGAGATACTAGAAAGTTCAGAACCTCAATGATGTGACGTAAATTCAGATTCACAGGAAACAGCTTTAAATGGGACAGAGGCAGCAAGTGAAAAGATTTAAGATGTGACTAAAATTTGACAAAAACTTTCCCAANAATGGGGAGGACACCATCTTTTCCTGCAGAGTGATTCTGAGGGATGGGATAGATCACAGGTGCTGCTGACTGGACGGTACTCATATGATTGTCACACGCAGAGACGTCTGACCCCGAAGCCGTGGCGGGCCACCCGCAGTCATGAAGCACTGATGGTGGCCTGATTCTACCTTTTGGCTCGTTTGCCTTTCTGGTCCTTTCCAGGGGCATCACCATAGTATATTTGTGGAGACGATACAACAGGGCGGGTACCATTACATTCAGGTTATTTAATGCACGGATAATCCTATTTAGCTGGGTGCTGTGATTACTTCCTGCTTCACAAAGAGAAAGTGAAGATTGAAATAACTTGCCTAAGGTCTCACAGCTCTCAAGTTGAAGAAGTGGGACTCCAACCTGGGTCTGACTCATGCTCTTGATTACCTGGCACTAATTACACAGGCAACTTAAAGGGGGAGGGGACAGGCCACATGCTAAGCATCAAAGCTCAAGGAGTCATTGTGAAAAGAAGAGCCAGACGAAGTGACGTCTGTCTTCCTGAGGTCTTACTGAAACAAGTACACATTCCACAATATGTGGTCTATGAAAAACAATCTGCTGGTAGCAACTTGATGCATTCAAGCTGTGGTGTTGGAAAAGACTCTTGATAGTCCCTTGGAAAGCAAGGAGATAAAACCAATCAATCCGAGAGGAAATCAACCCTGAATATTCATTAGAAGGACTGATGCTGAAGCTCCAATGCTTTGTCCATCTGATGCAAAGAGCTGACTCATTAGAAAAGACCCTGAAGCTGGGAAAGATTGAGGACAGGAGGAGAAGGGGATGACAGAGGATGAGTTGGTTGGATGGCATCTCCGACTCGATGGACATGAGTTTGAACAAGCTCTGGGAGAGAGTGAAGGACTGGGAAGCCTAGCGTGCTGCAGTCCATGAGGTTTCAAAGAGTTGGACACAACTGAGAAACTGAACAATAACAACTTACAAAGAAACAAATGACCAAAGTATAACCTAAAATAACATGAATGAGATACTAGAAAGTTCAGAACCTCAATGATGTGACGTAAATTCAGATTCACAGGAAACAGCTTTAAATGGGACAGAGGCAGCAAGTGAAAAGATTTAAGATGTGACTAAAATTTGACAAAAACTTTCCCAAATAGATGCTAAAGCTGAAACTCCAGTACTTTGGCCACCTCATGTGAAGAGTTGACTCATTGGAAAAGACTGATGCTGGGAGGGATTGGGGGCAGGAGGAGATGGGGATGACAGAGGATGAGATGGCTGGGTGGCATCACCGACTCGATGGATGTGAGTCTGAGTGAACTCCGGGAGTTGGTGATGGACAGGGAGGCCTGGCATGCTGCAATTCATGGGGTTGCAAAGAGTCAGACACGACTGAGCGACTGAACTGAATTGAACCAAAGGACTTTCTCCTTTGAGCATCTGAGTGAAGCTGGACTTCTCCCCTAACATCAGCACAAGTGCAGTCACAGCCACAAAAGAAAGATCTAAGAGACTTTCTCCTGGGACACCAGCTTATGTGAGTAAGTCATCACGTTTCCATGACTGCCTCTGAAGCTGTTCCAGACAGAGTCCACCCTGATCTCACGTTCAGGAGCGGGAGTCTCGCGGAGGTACACCCAGGTCATCTCACCTCTGCCTTGTCACTGCTCTTAGATTAGCACACATCAACTTGGCAAGGGGGCTTCCTCAGTGCCTTTAATAGAAATGCCTATATCCTCATAAGAAGTAACATTAACCACTGAAGTACACTGAGCTCACGTGCCAGAGTAAAAATTAAGGCTCCCAAAACTATGAGTTCATGTGTGTGACAACTATTTACTGAAACGAGGCCTTGTTTATCAAGATATCTCTGAGACCTGGCAAAGAGCAAGTTTTCAGCCCTGTCCTCACAGGGCTTACACAACGGCAAGGAAACGTGAACAAACACATTTTTCCTGAACAGCCCCATCAACCAGGTGGGGTCATGACATAGGGTGTGAAGGCTGGTCTGGGGATTCCGGAAAGTCACCGTTCCTGAGGGAGTGACATTTAGGCTGAGACCTAAAGAAAGCCAGCGGGTGGCTCAGAGGACAGGGAAGAACCATCCAGGGAGAGGGCACAGCCCACCTGAAGTCCAGAAGGCGCAGAGAACAAAGCTGAGGAACGTGCAGGAGACCTGGAGAAGGGTGGTGTGAGGTGAGGCAGGCAGAATGGAAGGGCAGAGAACATGGGGAGAAGACCGGAGTCCTGCCTAAAGGCAGAGGAAGCCGGAGAAGGCTTTTAAGTGTGGAAATGACACCATTAGACACATGTTTTCAGAAAGTATCGCTAACTGCAGCATGTGGAGTTGACTGAAGTGGGCCAGAGTGGATGCTGGGTGATCAGGCTGTTTAACAGTCAGCAGAGAGGTGACGATGGCAGTGACATACGGGAGGGATTCAGGAGGTGATGGGGAGAGGACAGACTGCTTGGATGTGGGAGTGAGAGAGGCAGGGCTCAACATCATTCTTGTTAAAATACAAAGCAAAAAACCAGGGGGACACGGTGCCCACTTACTGAATCAGGCTGGGGGAGAAAACAGAAGAGGGGAGCAGGAGGCTGGGTAAGAGAGGTGGTGCCTCAGGTGGAGACATCCAATAGGCAACCGAATACTCAGGAGAGATGTGGCTGGAGATAACTGTGGGAGCGTCATCGGTTATTAAAGCATCCTGTAATTAAATACACGGGATTAGAACACTGGGCAACAGGCAGGGGGTAATTACAGCCCTGGGAGTAAGTAGGACTGTCTAGGGGAGAGGACAGGAGGAGAAGACAAGGGGGGCTTTGGGCAGAGCCGGGAGCAAGTCCCGGATCTAATGTCTGCATGAGTCAGACCTCACTCCACCTGCTACTAAAAAACAGAACAGAACCAAAAAAGGAAAAACAGGAGAACAGCAGAGGAGACAGGGACGAGGGGTGCACCCGGAGTGTTCCGTGGGAGAAAGGGGCGGAGGTTGTCTCTGGGGACGGCTACTAAGAGCTTACAATGAGAAGAGGGACTAAGTGTCTGCTGGAGTTTGGAAAACGGAGCCACAAAGGATCACCTTGGGGAGCTTGGGTGGAGAAGTGGAAAGGGGCTGAAGAAGGGATCAGAGGTGAGGGCGTCGAAAGTGGGTTTCCGGATAAGGGACTACTTCCTGTTGGGAATGCAGGCTGGCTCGGAGCCCATGCAGTGAGCCTAACGACCATGTTTGAAACCTGGTGACTCCACCATCTCAGACACATCCCCTGAGGTATCTTACTTAACCTCTCACCCTCTTAATGTCCCCCTCTATAAAACAGGGATGATAAAAATACTTACCTCATAGAGTTGCTCTGAGGATTAGATGAGATCAATGTAAAAGATTTACAACAGTGTCTTAATATACTTAGTACACACCAGTTACTATAAACCAGAAAAAGGACACAAAGGTTCTTCCACTTTTCACAGGTAAGATGGAAAGTCCCCGGGGTCCTGGTATGACAACTTCGCAAGGGTTCTTCCGCCCCCACTGCAGAGCTGTAAGATGGAGCCACCCGGCCAGCGAGCACACGGTCTGACTCACCGGCCTGGACTCAGGCCAGCTGTTGGCTGGGGCTGCCGGGCGCCCACCACGGAGCAGACAGAGCCAGTCCTGAGAGGGAAGGTCATGGTGATCCTTTCATCCTGGAGATGACTCAGCCCCACCTCGGCTCCTAGTGACTCCTCGGTTACTTGTGAAGCCCAGTGGCTGGTCCTGCTTTCAGATGCCCAAACCCTGCTGTGAACTCCCCTCTTGTTTAAAGGATTCGTGGGGGGGTGCGGGGGGGGAGTCTTAACATTTCAGATAACAAAACCGCTGCTCTTNGCGGGTGGGCTCTGCTGCCCCGCCGGGCTCTCCGGCTTCGCTCGGCGCAGGATCGCCGCGAGGAGGCGGCCTCCCACGCCGCTGGCAGGACTGCGGTGGGTCGGTGGTGGCACGGCGCGACCCAGCTCGCGGGGCCCGGCAGGGAACCGGCGGCGCGGCCCAGTCCCTCCTCTCCGTCCCAGGCCGGCCGCGGCCTGACCTGCCGCCCCCGCATCCTGAGTGGAACGGCCGCTCCCGCTGCCCGCCCCCTCCGGGCCCCGCGCTGTGTTGCCTACCGGCGAGAGGGAACCGTGGGAAGAGGACCCCGGGGAGCCGAGGCTGGTCCGCGCCAGGGCGGCGGGGGCGTCCCCCTCCGGCCGCCGGGGCCGCCCACCCGCCTTTCGCGGATGCCGGCCTTCTCATCCTCTGCCCGTCCTCTCACCCCCTCGCTCACACCCGCTCATCTTCCCCCCTCCACCCACGAAAGCGCGTCCCCGCAGGTTTAACCTGCGCAGGTGTGGTCTCGGCCGGCCGGGGGTGGGGCCCGAGGGGTGCGGAGCCAGGTAGGGGTGGAGTGGGCGGGGCGACGTGCCCGGGAGAAGGGGATGGAGGCTGCAAGACCCCAGGGGAGATGGCATCGCAGACGGGGGCGGAGGGCGGTGTGAATGAGGGCGTGCTTGCTTGGTTTTCTTTTTAAATTTTAGCGCGGCGTCCTGCGTGCAGTCCATGGGGCCGCGAGGAGTCGGAGACAACAAAAAAGCCCATTCCTTTGCCCCTATTAAAATTTTTGTTCCCTGAAATACACGTATTGCAGATGCACTGCGTTGCTGTCAGTTTTACCCGGCCGTGAAACTTGCTTCCTCTCTTCATAGCTCGTTCTCTTCTTCGGGGAGCCAGTGCCAAAAAGTACATACAATTGTAAATCTGGCTCTGGCCACTTCTGTTACCCTGGATCTAGGTATCTGAGACTCTCCGATCGCCAGCTCAGGTTGGCAGTCGGCAAGGCCTGGCAGCCGAGAGCTTCCTGGAAGAGCAGGGTAGCCAGATAGGCGACAGGCACCCCTCTCCTGTGTTATAGGCAATGACTACCCCAGGTGCAGGGCCCTTAGCTCACTGCAGAATGCAAGCACCTTGATAAAGAGATTAGCTCGCCCGCGCTGATTAAGGCTCCACCCCCAACCCGCCAAGGAACTTGGTTCTGTCATTATTGCAAGCCTAGCCTGGAGGAGGAAGTACTCACATCTTTATGCCTTCTTTTTGCTCTGTCATCTCAGTTGGGCCAATTTAAGTCTTTTTTTTTTTTTGGTTTGTTTTTTCGCCACACCCTGTAGCATGTGGGACTTAGTTCCCTGACCAGGAATTGAACCTATACCCCCTGCATTGGAACCATGATGTCTTAACCACTGGATCCCTCTATGTCCTACGAATCTCTTAATCTTTGCCTTTAAAAATATGGGGGGGAGGAAAATAAAAATAATTTTGTAAGAGGTGGTAAAAGCCCTTTGCTGTGTCATGTGTAACAGCAAAAGACTGAATGCTTCCTCTCTAAGTTCAGAACAAGACAAGGATGTCTGCTTTCCCACTGCTCTTATTCAACATAGAACCGGAAGTTCCAGCCAATACAATAAGGCAAGAAAAAATAAAATACATACAAGTTGGAAAGGAAGAAATAAAACCATCCCTACTTGCAGATGATATGATTGTTTGCATAGAAAGTCCCAAGGAATCTACTAATTTAAAAACCTCTCACAAAACCCCCAAAACACCAAAACTGGAACTAATGAGTTCAGCAAGGTTACAGGATACAAGATCAATACATAGAAGTCAGTCATATTTGTGTATGCTGACAATGAACATGGGGAAACTGGTATTAAAAATAATTTTATTGGGACTTCCCTGGTGGCCCCGTAGCTAAGACTCTGCACTCCCAATGCAGGCAGAACTAGGTCCCGGGTCAGGGAACTAGATCCCACATGCCACAACTCAGAGTTCACATGTCACAAGTAAACACCCCACATGTTGCCACACTGGAGAGTGACGATCCCTTGTGCGACAGCTAGGACCTAGCACAGGCAACTAAATATTAAAAGAAAAACCAACATTATTTACAATCACCACAAAGAAAATTAAATACTTAGGTGTTCACTTGAGAGACCATGTCACAAGATCTGTATGCTGAAAATTACAATGTGTGGATGAAAGAATACTAAAATAAGTGGAGAGGTACTTCGTGTTCATGGATTGGAAAACTCAGCATAGTAAAGACATCATTTCTCCCTCCAGAATGATCTCCAGGTTGAATGCAATGCCCATCAAAATCCCAACCAGGTTTTTCATAGACAAGACAAGCTTCTAAAATTTACACGGAAAGGGAAAGCTAAAACAGGCCTGAAAAAGAAGAATGAAGTGGGAAGAGTCACTCTATGGATATTAGAGCTTACTACAGGGTCTTCCCTAGTGGTCCAGTGGCTAAGACTCTTAGCTTCCAATCCAGGGAGTTCCACGTTCGATCCCTGGTCAGGGAGCTAGGCCCCACATGCTGCAACTGAGTTTGCATGCCACAACCAAAGATCTCACAAGCCACAGCAAAGATCAGAGAGCCCACGTGTGCAGCAAAGACCCGGTGCAGCCAAACAGATAAAGATAATTATTAGTACAAAAAATAAAGCTTACTACAGCGCTACAGTAATCAAGACTGTGTGGTTTTGGCAAGGAGATAGACACAATGATCAATAGAAACAAGTAGAGAATCCAGAAATAGATACACATAAACACTGCAAATCAATGTATGATAAAGGTGCAATGACAATGATGCTGGAGCAATTGGACATCAACAGGCAAAAAACTCTAATGTAAGCCTTACACCTTATACAAAAATGAGCTAAAATTGGATCAAGGACTTATAAATATGTAATACTATGAAACTTTTAGAAAAAAAATAGAAAGCCTTTGGGACCTATTGATAAAGAGTTAGATCCGACATCAAAAGCATGAGCTGTAAAATAAAAAATTAATGAATTGGACCTCATTAAAATTTAAAATGTTTGCCCTGTGACAGAGCCTGTTGAGAGGATAAAAAGACAAGCTACAGAGTGGGAGAGAAAGATTTGCAGACCACAAAGCCAACCAATGAGCAGTATTTGGATTATGTAAAGAACTCTCAAAGTTCAATAGCAGAAAAAGAAAACAGTCAGAACATGGGCAAAAGATATAAAGAGACATTTCACTGAAAGAGATGTATAGATGGCAAATAAGCACATGAAAGTAAGGCCAGCACATTAGCCATTAGGGAAATGCTAATCAAAACCACGATAAGCTATCACCTCACATCTGTTAGTGTATAGTATATATAGTGAGGTCGCTCAGTCGTGTCCAACTCTTTGCGACCCCATGGACTATAGCCTACCAGGCTCCTCTGTCCATGGGATTTTCCAGGTAATAGTCCCGGATTGCCATTTCCTTCTCTAGGGGATCTTCCCAACCCAGGGATTGAACCTGGGTCTCCCGCATTGTAGACAGACGCTTTACCGTCTGAGCCACCAGGGATGGTGGTGAGACCATATGTCAGTGAGGAAACAGAATCTCTTGTGCGTTGCTGTGGAGATGCAAAATTACACCACTCTGGGAAACAATTTTGCAGTTCCTTAAGGAAATAACCTCCCAATGTCATATGATAGATACATCAATGGCATTCTTTGGCATTTATCCTGGGGGAAACAAAACATGTTTACACAAAAACCTATGTATGCATGTTCACAACAGCATCATTTGTCACAGCCAAAACTGAAAATAACAGATATGATTCAACAATGTTACATTTATACAGTGGAGTACTCAGTTCAGTTCAGTTGCTCAGTCGTGTCTGACTCTTTGTGACCCCATGAATCTCAGCATGCCAGGCCTCCCTGTCCATCACCAACTCCCGGAGTTCACTTAAACTCACATCTGTCGAGTCGGTGATGCCATCCAGCCATCTCATCCTTGGTCGTCCCCTTCTCCTCCTGCCCCCAATCCCTCCCAGCATCAGAGTCTTTTCCAATGAGTCAACTCTTCGCATGAGGTGGCCAAAGTACTGGAGTTTCAGCTTTAGCATCATTCCTTCCAAAAAACACCCAGGACTGATCTCCTTTAGAATGGACTGGTTGGAGTACTCCTTAGCAATAAAAAGCAATCAACTATTGATACATACAACCACTTGCATGAATGTCCAGGCAAGTATCTCAGTGAAAAAAGCCAGTCCTTAAAGGCTTGCCTGGTGGCTCAGATGGTAAAAGCATCTGCCTACAACACAGGAGACCCAGGTTCGATCCCTGGGTCGGGAAGATCCTCTGGAGAAGGAAATGGCAGCCCACTCCAGTACTCTTGCCTGGAAAATCCCATGGACAGAGGAGCGTGGTAGGCTACAGTACATGGGGTCGCAAAGAGTCGGACACGACTGAACAACTTCACTTTCACTTTCAAAGGTTATATACTGTATGATTCCATTTGTATAATGGTCTTGAAATGACAAAATGACAGAAATGGAGAACAGATTAGTAAATGCTAGGGGTTAGGGGTCAGGGATGGGGGTGGGGGAACAGAGGTACCTGTGACCATAAAAGTGATGATAGAACTGTTCTGATTCTTAGCTGTATCAAAGTCAATATCCAGCTTGTGATCAGTCAGTCAGTTCAGTTGCTCAGTCATGTCCGACTCTTTGCAACCCCATCGACTGCAGCATGCCAGGCCTCCCTGCCCATTACCAACTCCCGGAGTTTACTCAAACTCATGTCCATTGAGTTGGTGATGCCATACAACCATCTCATCCTCTGTCATCCCCTTCTCCTCCTGCCTCCAATACTTCCCAGCATCAGGTTCTTTTCAAATGAGTCAGCTCTTTGCATCAGGTGGCCAAAGTATTAGAGTTTCAGCTTCAACATCAGTCCTTCCAATGAACACCCAGGACTGATTTCCTTTAGGATGGACTGGTTGGATCTCCTTGCAGTCCAAGGGACTCT
>SJYV01034348.1:2097018-2113596 GCA_006410875.1 Neotragus pygmaeus | reverse complement strand
AAAAAAAAAAAAAAAAAAAGATGAAAATCTAATGCCTTTAATTTGGAAGCTTAAAGCAGAACAGTAGGCATCAAATTATCCAGCCCCCATAATCCTGGGACGCCAGGCTCCTAACAGGCTGATTAATGAAGTCTTACTTCACCAGAAGCTCCTTTCATATTCATGCAAGACGCCTGCTTCCAGATGAAAACTATCAGCCAATTAAAGCTCATCACAGTCCTTGGGAGAGGTGGGTCACAGCTGGATTTGTGACCTAACTGTGGGTTTCGTTCTCTAAAATAAGCCCTGGGACCTGTGAGTCCTGCCTTGCCACCCTTCATCAGAGGGTTTGGCAGGGTCTCCTCCCACCCAAAGGCACCTGGCCCCCCAAATCAAGTGGGAGGGCCTGAGAAGTCCAGATGGAATCCAAAAAGTGGCAATAGGGCCCCTCAAGAAACTATTTCAGAAGCATGGAGAGAAGGTGCGCTAGGCAGGAGAGCTTGTGGCTACCCAAACAGGGCCACACCTCTTCCGGGATAGGAATAAGACCAGTTCAGGTGGTGAGCCAGTGCCTGGGAGGCTGACAGGCGCTTACAGACGTTTCTGTTTCCCACCCCACACCCCAGCCACGAATGAAGAAACAAACCTACTACTGTTAACAAACATGATTTGGAAGTACCTATTTTTCAAAGTGTGAGGGTCAGGTGGCCTGGGGGAAGGCCTAAGGTTGTCAGTCTTTTGTATCATGTCATTAGTTCATGAATTGGCATCTTAACCTCATTAGGTCTCAGCTTGCTTCTAGCAAGATGATTCGTAGGTACTTTCAGATGGAACATTCTAAAGTTCTGGCTTCTGGGGGCCAGAAGTCTAGTGTAGGTTACATGAGGAGTCTCTGTCAAATGCCACCTCCTCAAGGAAGCCTTCCTGGATTACTTATCTCCTTTAATACAGCTTTATCTGTCTCCGTGGGACCTGTCACATGAGCAGTCACACCTTTGCCTGGCTTATTGATGGTCTCCCTCTATGGAATGGAGGCCCGACATGGGCAGGCCAGATAACGTCCTTCTCCTGTTCACTGCTGTATCCAGAATGCTCAGGACAGAACCCAGCACACGGTAGGCATGCCATCAATACTGTAAGTGAGAATGAACGACCCTGCAGTGTTTTCCATCTGCAGATCTCTCTCTTACAACTCTGGCTAACAAGGACTAGCCAGCCAGCGCTGCTCATCATCAGAGAGATCTGTGGCCACAATGAGCCTCCAGGGGCTAGCAAGCCATGTGCCCGATACAAGTCTAGTTTCCAGCACAGAGGACACCTTAAACCAGGATCCAGATCCCACTGGAGTTTAAGGCCAAGGGTCAGCTCAGAGGTGCTTTTTCACTTCCACATCCGACTCTCCTGGGTGGCCACTCCTGACAATGACCACACTGGCCACGGGAAATGAGAGGAGATTGCCAAGTGCTACAGAGGCCAACTGTCTGCTCTGAACCAAGTACTCCCTTGGTTTTAAGAAGCCAGAATGCCACTTCTATTCCTGGACTGGTTTGCTTCTCCCCAACACTGCAATCCTAGAGGGTCCTACCTGAGAAGCCTCCCCAGGCTCCTAGACCACACCTCAATGTACAGACACACCAGCGCTCTTCTCCAACACACACAAAGGCGTGTCTGCAACAGAGCCACAAACTAGATGGGGGCTCAGAGGAGAACCACTCATTATGGCAGCAGGCCAGCCTCTGCAGAGGCTGAAGAATCAGGCCTCCCAGACAGCGGAGGAGCTCCACTCAAGTCCATGCCTGCCCACTCTCCCTGGGCACCAGGGTACACCCGAATCTCCACAGGGAAGGGGAGACGTGCGGCAAGGCAAGGAACGCCCCAGTGACTGTGATGGCCTGTTCCTGGCCCTCCATGTGGAACAGGCCCCTGTGCCAGAACAGACGGATCCTCCCACCAGCGGCCAGGCGGGAGGCTGGAGGCCATGACATCATCACAGTACCTTCCTGATGCAGCAGCTGCAGGGGAGCTGTGCTGGGCTCTGCAGACCCCCAGTGTGGAACTCCAACAGGGCGACTAAGACACTGACCAGTCCAAGGAGACAAGGGCCACCACACGTACCCCAAGGAGGCGCTCCCAGACTCAGTGGACAGCCAGATACTGCTGCGTGACCTAGAAAGCCTGGGGACTTGTACATCTCGACAGCACCGGGGACGCGCGCAGTTTCCTCCCCTACTTCCAGTGAGCCAAGGAAGACTTCCTGGAGGAGGCTTCTCAGGAGCTGTTTGAATGAAAGATGAAGGCCTGAGAGGGGCAGACCAAGAGGTCTGTAGCCAGGATGGAAGGCTAGAGGCTGCTGACACACAGCACTCTGTGTAGAGAGCCTCTAACCCCAACACCGAGATGGCAAGGGGAGCCTGGAGCAGGGGATGCCACTCCAACCCCACCTCAGCAAGACTGGGGGGTTGGCCCCTTGCCTGGAGCCCCTCCTGCCCTCGCCCGCTGCCTGAGCAGCTTCAAGTAAGGCCTCCTTCTGAGGCAGGCAAAGACAGCACTCCCAAGTACTCCCACCACACACAAGCTCAGACACAAAGCAAGGGGGGCTGGCCCCCGCCTCGTTCCAACAGCTCAACCAAGCCGAGCTGGTTAGAATCTATGAAACTTTAGGGGCTGCCCACAATACACACCTGGCATAAACCTTATTTCTTTCAGTCCTGACAACAGCCCCCGGGAAGAGAGTGTCAGTCCCATTTACAGACGAGGCAACTGAGGCTCGAAAAGGTAACCTGCTATTGATCCTCCAGCCACTGGGCTCAGCAATCTTCGCATGGCTCAGAGCATCTGACTGCTTGGGCTTCTGGCTCTCTCTTTACAAAATACCCACTGGCCTTAGTCCCTGGAGATCAAGGATGGGCCAAGTCCAGTCTTGCACAATAAATTCCACTTAGCACTCAGCAGCCTCATGAGTACAAGTAAATGAAAACTCACAAGTGTGATGTGGGCATGTGTGAGCTTTGTGTGGCCATGGTGGGTGGCGAAGTGTGGGACCCAGGGGCGGGGGGAAGGTTAGCAGGCCAAGGACTGGGTACCAACACCCCAGTAGCTTAAAACCTGCACCCTTTCCTATTTCCTGTTTTCCGTGCTCCATTTTTCTCTCTTTCAACCACTTAGTTTACCTCTTCCCACCTGCTGTGAAGTTCCACACCCTGCCTCAATGTGGTAGCTCCCAATCCTGTTTCAAAGCCCCTTTAGAGGATTCTAAAAATACACAGACTGGGCACCACCCTCAGAGACTGATTCTGTAATGGGGTAGACTCTGGGAATTTCTCAAAATGCTCCCCTGGTGGTTCTGATACACAGCTGGGGTTGAAATCAGCCTTACCAACCACACACTTTTCCTCCTGCCTAATGTGCTGTGTTACATACACCTCCCAGCTCTACCCCTGCATCACTCTGGATGCTGTGGACACAGCCCATGCCAGTGGGCTCCCCTCATCCTCCCCTCTACAGCCACACCATTTACACCTGTGGGTGAGACAGTAGCTCAGGTGGAAGCTGGTTACATTACAGGGATGAGTCTCTCCCAAGGATGCATGCCCCGAAAGAAATCTACAAGTAATCCCTTTAAATTTACTTAAGAGTTGCGCTCCCCACCAGCCCTCTCTCAGGCAATTCTTGCACCTTCTGCAAGAGGCATTAGAATCCACCGATATAGACCTTCAGGGCATGTCTGACTGTAGAGTCCCACCCAACCCTACTGAAGTGTTCCCCAGAAACACAGGAACACAAGCAGACCTCTCTCCTCCAGGCTTCCCTCGGTCCTCCAAGCCTGCTCTTCCTGCCTGCACAGATTCAGTCTTTGTCTTATTTCCAGCCTGCGGGTAGGTAGGAGAAAGCCTCCTTCCCCTGCACTGACCGACTGAAATCTATGGCTGACAAAATCCTCTTACCTCAGACACTTGCGGGCTTTTCTAAGCATCTGCAGGAGCAGCCCAGGGGTCAGCTTTACTGAACCAAGGAAGACCCGAGGGAGCCTGGATGGGTCTGACCAGGCAGAACCCAGTTTACATGTAGCAATGAATCCCTGAGCACACAACACACATGCATTTCTTGTATGGTGTGAACACTGTTAACCAAAATTAAGAATAAGGTAAGCAATTGATTGGAAGACTGGTCTCTAAGTGGACCATCCTCAGACATTCTACTGGGGCACTTGGACTTTTATTATTTTTTAACTTAACCTTTTAATTTTTGGGAGTTTTACAATGTACATATTTATAGGTAGTGTAGTGAATGCGTGCTCAATCACTTCAGTGATATCTGACTCTTTGCAACCCTATGGACTGTAGCCCACAAGGCTTCTCTGTCCACGGAATTCTCCAGACAAGAATACTCAAGTGGGTTGCCATTTCCTTCTCCAGGGGATCTTCCAGACCCAGGGACTGAACTTGCGTCTTCTGCACTGCAGGTGGACTCTTCACTGCTAAGCCACTGGGGTAGTTCAGTGTATGTGAGTAACTCCCAACTAAAAGGTAGACATATCAGGGCTGGGACTCAGATTCAGATTTTACTGACACAGGATATAAAACCCAGAAAAACGTGAGGACCGCTGGGCTGAGAAAGTGATTCAGCCGTCGAGAGGCAGGAGCTCACAGCGACCCAAGAAAAGCTGAGGACATTGAACCTGGTGATGCTCCAGATGCTTTGTTTCAGTGGCTCCGTGCGTGACTCACCAGACCGTGGGTGATGAAAATGACAAGACCGTCCAAGGACCGTGGCTCCTTTCTCCCAGCCAATACTTCTACAATGCCCGACACGTGCCCAGTGCAGTGTCGAGCCCAAACAGGCAGTCCACTGGCTACAGGGGGCAGAGATGCTATTTCAAACACTCACATGCAGGAATGCCTAATTACAAACTGAAGCTCTTTGAAGGCAATTTCTGTAAGNTTGTTTCTCCATCTATTTGCCATGAAGTGATGGGACCGGATGCCATGATCTTTGTTTTTTGAATGTTGAGCTTTATGCCAGCTTTTTCACTCTCCTCTCTCACTTTCAAGAGGCTCTTTAGTTCTTCTTCCTGCCATAAGTGTGGTGTTATCTGCATATCTGAGGTCTCTTGTGATATCATACTGTATTTTCCCCCATAAGTCAAGCCAAGCTGATTTAACTGTGTGGAGGAAATGACAATTGGGGTTCATTTAGGAAAAAAATCTTTATTGAGGACTTCCCTGGTGGTACAGTGGATAAGAATCTGCCTGCCAATACAGGGCACATGGGTTTGATCCCTGGTCCAGGAAGATTCCACAGGGCGGGGAGCAGCTAAGTTCTCAAGCCCAAATTACTGAGCAGCTACGGAAGCCCGAGCACCCTAGAGCCAGCAAGTCGCAACTACTGAGCCCACGTCCTTACAGCCTGTGCTCCACAACAAGAGACGCCACTGCAATGAGAAGCCCAAGCAGCACAAGTGGAGGGTAGCCCCTGCTCGCCCCAACTAGAGAAAGCGCGCGCGCAGCACCAAAAACCCAGCGCAACCAAAGAGTCGGACACGACTGAGAGACTGAACTGAACTGAACCAAAACTTAAATGAATAAATAAGTATAAAAGGAAGAAAATGTCATAAAAATCTTATTGAGCTATGATTCACGTACCATAAAATATAATTCAGTACATGCACAGGGTTGTGCAACCGTCTCTGTTTACAACACTTTCATTATCCCAAAGGCAAACCCTGTACCCATCACTGTCTTTAACCTCATTAACCTCCACGCCCAGTCCTAGGCAACCACTAATCTCTTTTCTGACTCTATAGATTAGCCTATTCCATTTCTCATAAGTGGAATCGTATAATATGTAGTCTTTTGTCTCTCACTTCTACTCAGAATAATGCAGTCAAGGTTCATCCATGTTGTAAAATTTATCAACACTTAATCTCTTTTCATTGCTGAATCGTATTCCATCAAATGGATAGGCTACATTTTATTTATCCATTCATCAGGTGCTGGATATTTGGGTGATAATATGAATGTTGCTTCTATAGACACTCATGTACCGTGGTTTGTGTGGACATACATGTTCTGTTAGGTGTAGATCCAGGAATGGACTTTCTGGGTCACATGGCAACTCTACATTTAACATTTTGAGAAACTACCAAACCGTTTTCCACAGTGACTGCACCTTTTCACGTCTTCACCAGGAATGTACGTACGAAGGTTCTGATTTCTCCTGTCCTGTAGTTTTGGCAAGATGTTACACTGGGGGACACTAGGTGAAGGGCATGCAGGATCTCTGTATTATCTGTTACAACTGCACGTGAATCCACAATGATCTCAAAATAAGTTTAATTTTTAAAAGTTTGGTGCTACCTAGTGGAGATGTCAACCATCCTGATTTGAGAAAAGTCTACATTTCAATTTCCTGCAGTCAGTTTGGCATACTTAAAAAAAAAAAAAAATCCCTCATTGATATTCCGTAGGAGCGTCAGCAGTTTCCCTATAATCCTAACGAATTCTTTACTGGGAGGCAGAACTGTGCAGCCAGAGGGAGTACGCATTTCTGGATGCTGTGAACTCCCCAAAACTGGTCCTCAGACCCAGAAGTCCCATGTCTATGACTGTTGACATGTGTGGAGAATGGAGACAAATTAGAAATGGAGACAAATTAATGTGAGTCTCCTACTTTTACTGCACTTGATAGTGGGGGTACAGGAGTAGACGAAAATAAAAATGTCTCTTTGAATACGCGAGTGAGGCTGAATTTATTTCCACAGTTTATTTTTTCACGTTGTAAGACATCTCACACTTTCTTCCTTCGAAGGGCATGCAGTCAGAGGATACCAGAAGGAGGCAGATGGCTCTGTTTGATGACACACAAGGTCCATTTCAGGGGCGTGAAGCCCCGAGGCGCTTTTCAGATGTGCACGGACATGTCGACAGGCTGAAATGAGTGATGGATGGGTTTGGACAGATCATCCAAAGTTGGTGGTCGTTGGCTGCCCTTTCAATGGTGATGTTTTCTTAAAGTCTCAACAGACTTACACGCCAGACTTAATTTTAGCTATTTCAGGCTGGGAAGCCAGGGGCGGAGGAGAGCAGAGAGGGAGGGCTTGGACCATGTCGTGCATGCAAAGAAAAGGGGCTTGGATTGATGCGACCCCATACCTGGCGCCTCTCATCCTTGAGAGGTGCCAGGTTTCCCTCCCTAGACCTCGTATGGATTTGTGGTATTTCTACATTATACCATCCACTTCGGCGGCCAGTCTGGGCTTACTGGACTTCAGTGCGATGGGAGGGAGCAGAGGTGAACTTTACTGAAAGAATGCCTGAGAAACATGGAGCCCTTACAAGTGTGACTTTTTAGTTGCTGCAAAATGCTGTTATTAAGGACCAACTTGCATAACTTTGCCCAGTGTTTTGAATGATTGTCGGAAGGGCAAACGCCAGCCTGGAAACTTAATCATAAAACAACTGCCAAAAATGCTTTCCTGTATGCAATGAGGTCGGATGTGAGTTCACTTTGACTTAAAAAAAAAAAAATCCTAAATAGCTACTGCAAGAAATCAGTCAGTCTTAAATACTGGATAAGGAGCTCTTGAATAATTTAGCAGTTTCGATGTTTCTCCCCTGCTTTTCTGCAAAGATATCCTCCATGTGGAACCAAAGGGAGGATGGGAAGCTCCCGCCAGTGCAGGCAGGAGATGCGCGTGCACCCCCTTCTACTTCCCACTCTGCGCTCCCTAGCCAGGCCTCTCCCCCACTCCTGTGCTGCTGGCCTTCAAGCCTCAGCCACAAGCCCTCAGTTCTCCTGAGATCCTCTCCAGACTGCCTCCTGGTCACCTGCATTTTAATCTTCTACAGGCAGTTCAAACTCATCCATCTCAAACGGTCCCTGGGTCCTCTCACTCTGTCTCAGCATCCTTGGAGGTGGTCCCAGGCGTCTGACTCCATCACACTCCTTAGCGAACCTGGTTGTTGGAACAGCTCTGGTTTCTCCCATCTGATCCTTTTCTAGTCCACTCCCTACCCTGGAGCCAGGGCTCCTTCTAAACACAGACTTGTTCTTGTAACTCTCTTTAGAACCACCCAGTGACTCTCAGGACCATTTAGGGATGTCGTGCAAATCCCCAGCCCTGAGCAGGACCTGGTCATTTTATTTCTTGACCTTCTCTGGCCAAGCTCCTCTGCGTCCCCTACACTGGAGCCCCGAGGCTTGAATATTCTGCCCCCCTTTCCTACTTTTGCCACTGGGCTAGTTCCTGCTCACTCCTTTATGAGTCTTGACGATGAGAAAAACTTTAGTCATATTAAGAACTAGTCCAGGAAAAAAAAAAAGATGTTAAAAGTATATACTTTGGGGCTCTTCCCTGGTGGTGCAGTGGCTAAGACTCCACACTCCCGATGCAGAGGGCTGGGGTTCGATCCCTGGTCAGGGAACTAGATCCCACATGCTGCAACTAAGACCCCAGTGCAGTCAAATAAATAAATATGAAAAAATGAAAACAGTGGTCTAGTGCTTAGGAGACTCTGTGCTTTCACTATCTGGGCCCAGAGTTTGAGCCCTTGTCATGGAACTAATAAGACCCTGCGAGGTGTGGCTGCTGCTGCCGCCACTGAGTTGCTTCAGTCGTGTCTGACTGTGTGACTGCATAGATGGCAGCCCACCAGGCTCTGCCATCCCTGGGATTCTCCAGGCAAGAACACTGGAGTGGGTTGCCATCCGACATGACTGAGCAAGGTGTGGGGCAGGGCCAGAATACATACATATATGTATTTATATCATATATATATATATATATATCTCAACCCTCATACTCCTCAGAGGTTTTATCATTTGGTTCTATTTTTCTCTGGGATCTTAATTTAAGAAAATTTCCATTAGGAATTTTTCTTTGAAAAAAAGCAATCTAAAATAAATTCAAGGTTTGCCTATTAAAAAAAAAAAAGAATGAGTCTTAAGAAAGCAGCTCAGGTTTCACCAAGAAGCCTTTCTTGATTCTTGACCTCTTCTAACAGCTTACCTGGTAAATTTCTTCTCTGAACCCACAGGCTTCTACAAGGCACATAGCATGAGACTGGGATTCACTTTTCTGTCCTCCCCTAAATTCCATAAACTCTTTGAAGGGGAAAAAACAATGCTGTTTGATTATATCACCTGTGCCTGACACATAGTAGGCATTGCAAAAATACTTGGGTGAAATGAATTGTTCGTTATTAGCAAATCAATTGAAAACACAGTGGGTGAGCAGATGATTTTAACAGCATAAATGGGCTCAGAGGTGATTTACTTCCACTCACTCTTGCTTCTCTTGGACCTCATTTCTGTTTAGAAATAATTACACCCACTTCCCCTTGAGCATCGGAGCTGGTATTTTGAGGAAAAGAAAGTGACTGTGCTAAGAAACAGGAGCAGCATTTTTATTTTAATAGACTCTGTCTGAGGACTAGAGGTTGTGGACAGCAGATCCTGGTTTGGATGCCGCTGGAGAGCTCTGCCAGCTCTTACCATCACTCTACAATTTTAGTTTCTGTTGAGTAAGAACAATTGATTTTTTAAAGTGCTATAGAAATTTGATAAAAACTGAAACTAGTTCACTATTAAAAACTGAGTAAAAACTCAAATTATTTACATCTTGAAATATAGGATATTTACTTATAAAATAAATATTAAAACTGATACAGTAAATAAAAAATAAAAACTGATATATAAAATAAAAACTAATACAAACTGAAACTATTTATATCTTAAAATATAAGATATTTAACACCATAACTATTAATCCTTCTGATCGATTTTAATCATCATATTTGGGAGAAAGGTTTTGTTCCTTTTGACAGTTTTCTAAATAACAATTTCAGATAGTATAAAGTTAGTTCCTTCCTAACATTTACTTGTGATGTCCTTTAAAGAGCATTTATTCCACATAATTGTTTTGGAGAGTATGGTAACTAATTTGTACAGTTCAACAAGTCAGCTCAAAACTGTTTCAAAGGAGGTATCATTAAATAAGAGATGAAGAGGGACTTCCTGGTGGTCCAGCGGCTAAGACTCTGCACTCTCAATACAGAGGGCCCAGGCTGGAACCACGGTCAGAGAGCTAGACCCCATATGCTGCCGTGAAGACCCATACAGTACAACTAAGACCTGGTACAGCCAAATAAATAAATAAAAGCAAATATTTAACAACAGCAAAAAGATAAGAGATGAAGAAAGGGGGCTAAACCAAAAACAATCCTTTTTGTCTGGCTTCTGTTAAATTTTCTTCTAACTTCCAAAAAACAGACAATGTTAAGATTTTTAAGATAGTCATTCAGCAAGTATTTACCATCTGCTACGTGCCAAGAACCACAAAAGGTGAGTCAGTTAAATATCTGGTGTGATGAGAAATTCACATCAAAGATATGAAGTAAGAACCCTTAAACATATATAGGTTTAATCTGTTTACTCTTCAAATTCTGGATCTGTGGAACTCTTTATCAGGGTCTAGAATATGTATTTCTTTCTTCTTTCACAAAGAAATTCAATTTTCTTTTTGCTAATTGAAATCTTATCAAGTGTGTGTTTAACAGGACTTACTGGGGAACTGAACACCTTCTATTATGTTGACAACTCTTATTATCCCATAATATCCCATAATTAGCAAATTAAAAAAATAAGTATTGCTCAGCCAGTTCAATTAACCTTTCAGTTCTTACTCTATCGAGCCATAAACTTTGAAATCTCTATTTCAAAACAAATAGAAATTTATATTCCTCTTATAAAGCAATCCCTGAAATGATATAAGGTCTTTCTTCACTGTTCTCTACTCTCTCCCCTACAACTATTAACCCTTCTGAGAACAGACTACTGTTAACCGTTTTCCCAGCTCGTTGTGTCCCCTTTTTATGGGAGCTCTGGCCAGAAACTGGTGGAGAGCTACAGCAGTGACTGCGACTGTTTCCGTTTTTGTTCCATCTTGGTGGACCGAAAAGAAAGTTAAGCGGACCTGTTCATGCCCTGCCGCGCCCTCTCCGCTTGACCCCGGGGGATTCTGCGCTCTTTTTTCACTCTCTTTGGTGCTAAGTAGCTGATGAGGATGAACTGGGGACACAGAGCCAACTAGATACACGTGTAGGACCTCAGTGTGTCAACCTCTGGAGAAAGATTTGTACGTCTCTTTTTTACTGTGATATAATTTACCTATGGTAAACTGCACCCATTTACAACTGTGCCAACTTGAAACCAGTACTACAATCCAGACACAACACGTTCTGATTACCCCCCACCAAAGTTTCCTCGTGCTCCTTGTGGTTCATCCCTATTTTTGTCCACAGTTCCAGGCAACTAGTGACCTACTTTTTGTAACGATAGGTATTTTCTAGAATATGATATACATGGAATCATACAGTACACACTCTTTTGCGCCTGGCTTATTTCACTTAGCACGATGATTCTGAGATTCATTCACACTGTTCAGTGTATCAGTAGTTTTTGTTTTGTTTCGTTTTTTTACTGCTGAGCAGTATTCCATTGTATGTACGGATGTGCCATATTTTGCATCACCATTCACTTGTTTGATGGACATTTGGGAAATTTCTAAATTTTGACCATTGTGAATAAAAATGCTATGAAAATACATGGTCAAGTCTTTGTGTGGACACATTTTCATGTCTCTTGAACTAACAGCAAAGAGTAGAATGACTGGGCATATGGTTAGCCTTAAAATATTTTTTTTATTTTTAGTTATGCTGCTGCTGCTGCTGCTGCTGCTGTTGCTGCTGCTAAGTCGCTTCAGTCATGTCCGACTCTGTGCGACCCCATAGATGGCAGCCCACCAGGATCCCCCGTCTCCGGGATTCTCCAGGCAAGAACACTGGAGTGGGCTGCCATTTCCTTCTCCAATGCATGAAAGTGAAAAGTGAAAGTGAAGTCGTTCAGTCGTGTCCAACTCTTCAAGATCCCATGGACTGCAGCCCACCAGGCTCCTCCATCCACAGGATTTTCCAGGCAAGAGTACTGGATTGGGATGCCATTGCCTTCTCTGGCATTTCCTTGAGGACTACTTATATCTTGTTTATTGGGCATTCATAGATCTTCTTTTATGAAGTGACTATACAAATCTTTTGCCCATTTTTTAAATTGGATTTTTTGAGTCCATGTTGGGTTGTATGAATGTGGCATAGAGACTCTTTTTTTGCATAGTACATCTGTTTAATTATATAATGACTGTTCATGCAATACCTGCCTCAATAATTTCACTCAGATAATAAAAAATAATGGCATAATGATAGTTTGAAGCTGGTTCAATTATATGATTTTACAAGCTTATTTACTAAGAGTGAAAACAGGAGACTGTTAAGAATAGATAAAAAGATAACATGTGACACAGTGCTTAATGTTTCTGGAACTGTTGGAAAGACCCTGGTCCTTCTTCCCCTTGAGTGTGAACTGGACCTCGTGGCTTGCTTCTCAGAGAACATAGCAAGGTGATGGGCTATCACTTCCATGACTAGGCTACATAAGACTGTGGCTTCTCTTGTACTAGTAGACTCGCTCCTTCCCCAGCAAGCCTTCAGATGACACCTCAGGCCTGGCTGACATCTTGACTGAAATTTCATAAAAGACCTGGAGGCAATTGACCCAACTAAGCTGCGCCTGAACTTCTGACCCACAGAAAGTGTGACAGCATAAACACATGCTTTAAACTGATTAATCGGTGGTAATCTGCTATGCACTAACAGATGATGCAACAAGTTTTATAAAATATAGTTAGGATTCAAGTTCTTTGTCAGATACATGTATTGTGAACGTTTCATTCCATTCTGTGGCTTGTGTTTTCATATTCCTACCATATTTTTCAAAGAGCAAAATTTTAAATTTTGATGAGCTCCAATCCACCCTTTTATGATTCATGCTTTTCATGTCCTATTTAAGAAATCTTTGCCTCCTCCAACACTGACGATTTTCTCTAGTGTTTCCTCCTAGAGACTTTACTTTTTTTGAAACTTTACATTTTGACTTTGACATTAGGTCAATGATCTGTTTTAGTTTAATTTTGTATTATGATGTGTGGTAAAAAGGTTAAATTCTTTTTTCCCATACTGATCTCCAGTTGTTCCACAATGCTTACTAAAAAGACTTTATTTTCCCCACTGAACTGCCTTAGCACCTTTATCTAAAATCACCTAACCACATCACAGAAGCCAAGACATGGAAACAATATAAATGCCCGTCAACATACGAAAGGATGAAGATGTAGTACACACACACACACACACACGTATATATACACCATGGAATACTTCTCACTCATGGGCTTCCTTGGTGGCTCAGTGGTAAAGAATCTGACTGCAATGCAGGAGATGCTGGAGACATGGGTTTGATCCCTGGGTTGGGAAGATCCCCAGAAGAGGGCATGGCAACCCATTCCACTGTTCTTGCCTGGAGAATGTCATGGACAGAGGAGCTTGACAGGCCACGGTTCATGGAGTCACAAAGAGTCGGACACGACTAAAGTGACTGAGCATGCATGCATGCACTTCTCAGCCATAAGAAAGAATGAGACACTGTCATTTGCAGCAAACGTGGATGGACCTAGAGCCTATCACAGTAAGTGAATAAGTCAGAGAAAGATAAATATCATACGGCGATCGCTTGTATATGAAATCTAAAATATGACGCAAATGAACCTATCTATGAAACAGAAATAGACTCTCACGCATAGAGGACAGACTGCGGTTTCCAGGGGGAGGGGAGGGGATGGAGGGAAGGACTGGGCATTTGGGACTAACAGATGCCAACTACTATATGGATAGCACATGGAACTCTATTCAATATCCTGTGATAAACCATAGTGGAAAAGAATGTGAAAAGGAGTGCATATCTATATAAGTGAATGACTTTGCCGTACAGCAGAACAACATTATAAACTGTTATTATTTGTAAAGTGTATTATTCATACACTCTGATTCTTACCTAAATATATCATCTTATGTTTCTTTATTCAAAAAAGACATTTCTGTTATTCTGCATGACATTATGTATGTAACCTATACATGTATACATGTAAGATTGAAGCATTACATATGTAATGACATGCATGAAGATATATGTGGATATATGTGTATTTGTGTGTATGCCCCAGCTTAGCCTCAATTGTTGGCAACGTGTAGCCCTCAGTGTGTGGCAGCTTGTACTAAACTGTAGTGGATACTGCTGGTTGCCTACTTGGCATCCATTCATCTCCTACCACCTTCCTTTCCAGAACACCCCACTAATTTTGTCACAGTGTCTACCTTTTCCTTATACGAGTCATGATGGTGACTCAATCCCGGGCTAAAGGAAAGGACTTAAGGTTGGAGAGGCCAGCGCCCACACATACTTGTTCATGTCCCCATCCACCTCTATTCCTGCCTCGGACAGCCTGGAACCCTGCTATTGAGGACCAGTCTTCAGAGGAAGCCAGTGCTGGGAGAAAGTGCTTCGGGCCTTGGCGACATCACTGAGCTGACCTGCGTCCCACCTTGCCTGGGGCCTGTCCTACCTCTGGATCTGTAATATGAGGCAATAGACATCTTTGTCCTCCAACTTAGTCTGAGTTGGAATATTCTCTTCCTTTGCAGCCAAAACATTCTAGGTAATATTTGGTTATTACATTAGATACACACCCTCCCTGCCCTCAGGAGATGATATTCTAATTCAGTAAAGATTATGTCTAATTGTTCACTGTACATTTCTGCATATGTAACAGTGTAAAAACCTTACAGAGTACTTAAAAAAAAACTTTAGCAATTGCTTCGTGGACTCAAATACTATGAAGGAAGGAAATACTTGAGAGGCAGTCTTCCTAAAGAGATGCTATTTGGGAGGGGGCATGCCATGTGGCATGTGGGATCTAGGATCTACCTTAGTTCCCCAAATAGGGGTCAAACCCAGGCACCCTGCGTTGGAAACTTGGAACCTTAGCCACTGGGTCACCAGGGAAGTCCCTAAAGAGATGCATTGAGGGGGATGTTGACGGAAGCAGGGAAAGGAGAGCATCTCAGAGAACGGCTGTGGCAGAGCACAGGCGCCCTGAAGGGAAAGGCACCTGCAGGACACAGCAGGCCAACGGTATTTAGGGAGTAGAGTGCTTTAAATTTTTATCAGGGGCTTCCCTGTCGCTCAGGTGGTAAAGAATCCGCCTGCAATGCAGGAGACCTGGGTTCACTCCCTGGGCTGGGAAGATCCCCTGGAAAAGGGAATGGCAACCCACTTCAGTCTTCTTGCCTGGAGAATCCGATGGACAGAGGAGCCTGGCAGGCTATAGTCCACGGGGTCGCAAAGAGTCAGACACAATTGAGCAACTAACACTTTCACAGATGATTTACAATGTTGGGTCAGTTTCAGGTATACAGCAAAGTGATTTAGTTGTACACACACACACACACACACACACACACACACACATTCTTTTTTAGATTCTTTTCTATTATAAGTTATTACAAGATACGGTGCATAGTTCCCTGTACTGTATAGGAGGTCTTTGTAGAGGGTGGGGTGTCCTTGCAGAGAAGTTAAAGAAAGATCAGTAGAGACCATGAGAAGCTAAGGGGTGGAATCAGATTTCAAATGTAGGCTCTAAGAAGTGAATGTCAATCTCCTCAAACTGTTCTTGGTGCTATGAAAAGATTTTAATATCTGCGTGGAGTGGAGAGGGTTGAATAGGGGAGGGGGGGGAACCAGCAGGAAAATTTCAGATGTCTGTACAATGAAGAAATTCAGCAAGGCTGAGGAGTAGCACAGAGATAAAAATAGTTTGGGCTTGGTATTTCAGTGGATAGGGAATAAATAGAAAAGAGACTAGAATATCAGGGGAAATTGGCAGGATGAGCCTATTTGAGGTAAGAAGCAGGAAAAATGCTGGGATGAAGCTGTTAAACCTCAGATGTTGATTGCCTGGCCAAGAAGTGCCTTTCAGGATGTGAGTAGGGTAGCTGTGGGTATGTGGCTCTGCAGGAAAGGAGGAGTGGGTGGTTTAATTCATTAGCTGCGTGCCCCAAAGCACAGCTCTGGTGCCATTTCTGTGATTTCTGTTGTGTCCCCGTACAAACTATACATTTACTTATTTATGCTTGGCTATGTGGCATGTAGCCTTTTAGTACCGGGACCAGGGTTCAAACCTGAACTCCCTGCACTGGAAGCGTTTTAACCACTGGACTGCCAGAGAAGTCCCTGGACAATTATTTAAACTGACTTAAAAAAAACTAGCTAAAATTCCATGAAGCCATAAGTTTGGATATTCTCGGTATTTCCCACCCTTCCCCCCAATTCACAAATATACTGCTGTGAAAACTGTTCACTCTCACACTGCCCTGAACTCTTCTGGCACAACACAGTGGGTCCCCCTGCACTTGGGGAAAACTGGTCCAGGGGGACAAGGAGTTGGTACCTAGAGCCAGAGACCCAGGGCTGGTGTTCACAGCGCAAAAGGAGGAGACTTTCAGTGCGGGAGATGAGGGCCTCTTACTGAAGGGATAAGAGGAGTCAGAAGTATGAAAAAGAAGCAGCCCCTGGGAACAGCCCCACAAGTACATCTACGTCACCTGGAACAGGCCAAAGCAGGTGGGGAGAATGCAAGCCTTTTTTTTTTTT
>SJYV01034348.1:2071359-2096983 GCA_006410875.1 Neotragus pygmaeus | reverse complement strand
AGCCTCTTGATGAAAGTGAAAGAGGAGAGTGAAAAAGCTGGTTTAAAACTCAACATTCATGAAACAAGATCATGGCATCTGGTCCCATCACTTAATGGCTAATAGATGGGGAAACAATGGAAACAGTGGCAGATTTTATTTGGGGGGGGGCTCCCAAATCACTGCAGATGGTGACTGCAGCCATGAAATTAGAAGACGCTTACTCCTTGGAAGGAAAGCTATGACCAACCTAGACAGCATATTAAAAAGCAGAGGCATTACTTTGCCAACAAATGTCCATCTAGTTAAAGTTATGGTTTTTCCAGTAGTCATGTATGGACGTGAGAGTTGGACTATAAAGAAAGCTGAGCGCCAAAGAACTGATGCTTCTGAACTGTGATGTTGGAGAAGACTCTTGAGAGTCCCTTGGACTGCAAGGAGATCCAACCAGTCCATCCTAAGGGAGATCAGTCCTGGGGGTTCATTGGAAGAACTGATGTTGAAGCCGAAACTGCAATACTTTGGCCACCTGATGTGAAGAACTGACTCATTTGAAAAGACCCTGATGCTGGGAAAGATTGAAGGCGAGAGGAGAAGGGGATGACAGAGGATGAGACAGTTGGATGGCATGACCGACTCAATGGACATGAGTTTGAGTAAACTCTGGGAGTTGGTGATGGACAGGGAAGCCTGGCATGCTGCAGTCCATGAGGTCGCAAGGAGTTGGACATGACTGAGTGACTGAACAATCGTCAAATTTCCTTCCACCTAAGAGAAAAGTGGGCAGTGTTGGGAAGAACTAGGGGGAAAATGCTTTCAACTCATTTATTTTTAAGTTGAAAGTATAACAGTAAAAGTAATACAGAAACCCTAAAAAGAAAGTAAAATTCAAAGTGTTAGTCACTCAGTTGTGTCCGACTCTTTGCGCCCCCATGGACTGTAGCCACCAGGCTCCTCTGTCCATGAGATTCTCCAGGCAAGAATCCTGGAGTGGGCTGCCTTTCCCTTCTCCAGGGGATCTTCCCAACCCAGAGACTGAACCCGGGTCTCCTGCTTCTCTACCATCTGAGCCCCCAGGGAAGCCCACAGAAAACCTAGTGCATACCAAACTGCCTTGAGATGCTGGTTGGTGCTTTTCAAAGGTATATTCAGACAGCTAGATCTGCATATCTGGGAGGAAATGCAGACAGACAGACAGACAGACAGACACTAGTAAAGAATAATAACTACTTGATACTTCTGCTTTTTCCCTGAACATCAAGAACTTAAGAGTGGTAATGGTTCACTATTTTCCTGCTGGGAAGTGGGTGGTTGAGAGAACATTCTCTCTAGGGGATGGTTTGTGTGCTAAGATTGGGACCAGAATTGGGGATGAGGTTATGCTCATAAACCCTCTGAGGCTCAGCAGTCTGTCATTTAGCCATCCCAGGGACCCGTGGATTACAGCAGAGCCTACAACCGTCTTAAAGTGTGGTCAGAGGACTCCTGAGGGTCAAGCAACCTTTTCAGAGAGCCCGCATGGACACACCGTCTCCCGGTAACCGTAGGGCAGCGTGTGATTTTCCGCTCTCTCTGTGTGCCCCCTGCCATCAGCCACCAGGAGACCCTAGCCCCCGAGCCCACAGCAAGGAAGTAGCAAAGTTAACCAAACTTCTGCTCCAGGGCAAAAGCCTTTTCTCCTAAGAACATCCTCGATGGTGCAGCAAAGTGTATTCTGATGAACTCTCGACCCTCGAGTACATGTCTTCTTAGTTTTCTGAGTGATGAAACAAGAAGTACATACAGAACACTTCCGTCACGTGCTGCGTATGGTAGTGCTCTCCAGCAAAGGCTCTTGTGGGACTGAGCTGCCTTTTAAAATAAAACACTGAAAACCTGAAAAACCGTGATTTCTCAGACTTGGGTGTCTGGAAGATGTTCTGTCCAAACTGAATGAGGTGTCTGTCGCTTCAAGGAAAACAACTGACGGGACTTGTTGCCGATGACACATTTGAGTTATCAAGTGAAAAATGGGCATTCTGGAGAAGCTATATCTGCCACAATGAGCTTGACGGTTTCTCACCACTTAGGGGGAAGTCTTCTGGGGAAGACAGGTGGTGTCATTAGTAAATGTGATTTTGCTGTTTTCGGTATTGTGGAATGAAACATGCCAACATTTGGACGATCTGCATAAATCATTGACCTGATATTTTCCAAATGAGCAACGAATGACGTTACAAAATCATTCATGGGTTCAAGAGTCACTCAAGATGCAAGACAGAGGGCAGATTTTAATGTGATAGAACAGATTCTATGAAATAGACGACAAAAATTCATTAATATGGTTTCTGATTTCACACTGCAACTAATTTTTAAGAAATGACTACTTGTCAAGAAGACTACTCACAGTTTCCTCCTCTCAGACGTCCCTGCTGGTCCAGGGCTAAGACTCTGTGCTCCCAATGCAGGGGGATGGGGTTCGCTCCCTGGTCAGGAAGTGATCCCACATGCCACCAGTACGAATTCACATGCCACAACTAAGACCTGGAGCAGCCAAATAAATAAATAAAGGAAAAAAAAATGCTCCTCTCTTTTCCGACTATATATCTGTGTGAGGCTGGATTTTTTCCATGTACTTCCACATGGCAGTAGCATGGATGCAGAAGCAGGTATGGGAATCCCACTGTCTCTGAACCAGACATTACAGCTCCACAATAATGTAAAGCAATGCCACCTTCTATTTTTTTTTTTAATTAAAAATGTATTTATGAGGGGCTTCCCTGCTGGCTCAGTGGTAAAGAATCCACTTGCCAATGCAGGAGACATGGGTTCGACCCCTGATCTGGGATGATCCCACGTGCTGCAGAGCAACTAAGTCTGTGCTCCAGAACTATTAATAGCCTGTGCTCTAGAGCCTGGGAGCCGCAACTCCCGAGCCCACCTGCAGCAACTGCTGAAGCCTGCGCACTCCAGGGTCCACAATCTGCAACAAGAGAAGCCACCACAACGACAAGCCTGCACACTGCAGCTGGAGAGTAGCCCCTGCTCAGCGCAGTGACAGAAAAGCCTGCGTAGCAATGAAGACCCGGCACAGCCACAAATAAATACATGAAAATTTTTTTTTAATTAACAAAACTTTATGATAATATGTAATGAGTTTACTATTGATTTTTTTTGGTAAATTAATAACTAAAATTTGCTCAGCTTTAATTTTTAATATGGTAAGAATCAGTAGATGAAGTCCATGAAAAATAAACCCTTGGTGTCCTCAATAATCATGAGTATAAAGGGGTCCTGAGATCAACAAGGTTGAAAACCGCTGAACTGCAAGGGAGTAAAACCCAAAAGCTCAGAAACAACTCACCATCTTGCACAAGTTAAAACATCCTTTCATCCTCTCCTCTGGGGTTAATGACCTTGAATTTTGGGGGTAGGCATTTCTGGAGTGGGTTTCCATTTTCTCCTCCTGATCTGCCTGACTCAGGGCTGAACGTGAGTTTCTTACACTGCACGTGGATTCTTTATTGTATAGCACAGGAATTATAGCCATTATCTTGTAATAACACTTAATGGAGTATAAACTGAAAAATACTGAATCACTACATTGTATACCCAAAACTAATATAGTAAATCAACTATATTTCAATTTAAAAAGAAAAAAACAAAACCCTCCAAATTTATATTCCCTTTTGTAAACCAAGAAGTTCTGTTCTCTTTATCCCAGTCATATCATTCATCGTTTTTAAAATTCTTTTTTCAAAAGATATTAATTTGTTTATTTACTTGGCTGTGTTGGAGCTTAGCTGCGGGAGTGTGGGAAGTTTGCAGCATCATGTGGGCTCTTTCGTGGTGCACAGACTCTCTACTTGTGACAGGCAGGCTCCAGACCACACGGGCTCATGGTCAGGTATACTGGCTTGGTTGCTCTGAAACATATGGGATCTTAGTTCCCTGACTAGGGATCAAACCTATGTCCCCTGCATTGCTAGGCAGATTTTTTAACTGCTGGATCACCAAGGAAGTCCCTATCATTTTTTCATTTTAGAAATTACCATTAAATTTGCTTGTAGAAAAAAAAAATGATCATTTTTGCCTAAATGCTTTTCAACATGTGTGAGTGTGTTAGTCGCTCAGTCGTGTCCCATTCTTTGAGACCCCATGGATTGTAGCCTGCCAGGTTCCTCTGTCCATGGGATTCTCCAGGCAAGAATACTGGAGTGGGCTGCCAGTTCCTTCTCCAGCTTTTCAACATATATGTATATTTATACTGCAAAGCATTTTTAGATATTTTAGTGTTGACTGCTATAGTTTGAATAACGTTCAGTTTCGATATGGTTGTTACAAGAGTTCTGGATAATTAACAGAACATGCATAATTTAGCTACTTTCACCCACCTATATGACCAGGCTCCGTAACCTCAGGCTACTAATGTGATCAGACACGTTTAGGTGATCTGTGGGTTTTGCTCTTTTCTTGGAGGCATCTTCCCATGCTCTCTAGGTCCCTGTCAAAATCTCCACATGGTGGTCCCACAGCAACTTCCCTTCCCCATCAGCCTGGGTGTCTTTCCTGATGTCTGGGTCTTAATTTACGCCCAATAAGGATGATAAATCCCCTGGAGTAGGAAATGGCACCCTGCTTCAGTATTCTTGCCTAGTTAATCCCATGGAAGAGGAGCCTGGCGGTCTACGGTCCATGCGGTTGCAGAGAGTCAGACGTGACTGAACAGCTGCACGTGCATGCACATATGAAGGACCAGATGCTGCAGTATCTTTCTGAGGAAAGGTACATGGGGAGGCAATTCTGGGGGAACCTAGATGTCTAATAATGGCTTGCAACTGGATGCTCTGCCAAATTACCAAATTTGCAATCATTTCACCTCCATTTTGAAAGTACCACCCCATTGCCTGCTAGCTTCTGCTGTTCTAAAGTCTAACATCATTCTGAGTCACAATTCCAGTTTTTTTAAACTAAATTTTGTTCGTCTTTTCACTAGGAGGACTGATGCTGAAGCTGAAACTCCTAATACTTAGGCCACTTGATCCGAAGAACTGACTCACTGGGAAAGACCCTGATGCTGGGGAAGATTGAAGGCAGGAGGAGAAGGGGACGACAGAGGATGAAATGGTTGGATGGCATCACCGACTCAATGGACATGAGTTTGAGCAAGCTCCAGGAGTTGGTGATGGACAGGGAAGCCTGGCGTGCTGCAGTCCATGGAGTGGCAAAGAGTCGGACACGACTGAGCGACTGAACTGAGCTGAACTGAAACTTTGTTTGCACCTCCTCTCTAGAAGGTTTACCCTGTCTTCACCCCTGTCGTTTCTGAAATTTCATGATGCTATGTCTTTGTATAGGTCTTCTTTCTTTTCCCTCTTTTCCCCTTTCTTTCTGTTTTGTTCCTTTTCGTATTGGGCATTAGTCTGGAAAGTAGGGCTCTTTCCTCATGGGCGAGGACCTTTTTCTCCTCTGATTCTCCTCCTGTCTCCCTGGGCTAGTGTTTAGAGGTTGAACCTCCTGGACAGATGCTCTCATTTTCTTTTTTATAAAATAATTTTTAATGTCTGCCTTTTGTCTACTTTCAGGGAGATGTGCTCAACTTTATCTTCCAGTGCAGGTATCAAACCTGGGTCTTCTGCACTGTAGGCAGATTCTTTACCATCTGAGCCACCGAGGAAGCCCATATAAACATCCATGCATATCTGTTGGTATATTTTTATTTTCCTAGGACTCTTGACCATGGAATACAACCCCCCCTTTTTTTTAATAGCAACCTGATCTTGCTTCACGGCTGTAGTACGTTTTCCTCCCTTTAATTGCTTTATCCAAGTTCCTTTTATTCTGTTTCTTTTTTGTCTCTTTCACAGCTGAGAGTTTCCTCCAAGTCTGGTTTTCCTTGGATTCATATCTAATAGTGATGCTCTCAAGAGCTCGGTCGGGAGCTTGGGGGGAGCTCACCAGTCTGTGTATAGGCTTTTATTTAATTTCTGTTTTCAGAGCCTGTATTCCCGGGCAGGGATTCAGAAAGCAGACTTATCTTCTCATGAGGGTGACAATCTGAGATGTCTGTATGGTAACTTTCAAACAAATTCACACCCTTGCCTTCAGAGGTCCCTGAGTCTTTTAGCCAGAGTCCCCAAGCCCCCTGTTTCAGCTGAAGGTAAGGTTTTCAAGAAGGGTGACAATTAAAACTAGGAGGATTCATCAGAAGAAGTCTTTAAATACCACCATGTAGTCTTTATGGAAGTGAAAGAAAGCCAGTAAAGGAAAGTGGAGTAGATCACAAAAGATGAGCAGCTTGGCTGTAAATGTCACTCAAAAGCTTCAGGGAGTTACAAGCTTACTTATCGAGGCCTTTGCCAGCACCTCGTTGGTGTCTGGGTGGCTTAGTCTTCAGTTTATAACTCTAGAAAAGTGGTACAGATTTCTGCAAAGCAGAAATAGAGACAGACATAGAGAAGAAAGTATGGACACCATGAGGGGAAAGGGGCTGATGGAATGAACTGGGAGATTGGGGTGGACATATATACACTACAATACTGTATATAAAATAGACGAATAATGAGAACCTACTGTATAACACAGAGAACTCGGCTCTGTGCTCTGTGGTGACCCGAATGGGAAGGAAACCTAAAAGAGAGGGGATATATATATGCCTATAACTGATCCACTACACTGTTCAGCAAAAACTAACACAACATTTTAAGGCAACTATACTCCAATAAAAATTATATATATATAAAAGAAGCATGCCAGTTGAAAATTAAGTTTTGATTAGCATTGCTCTCCTTCAGTGGTCCTAAACACTGTTCAAAGTTTTTTTTTAATTTATTGCTTTAAACAATAATTTACATGATTAAAAAAAAAAAGCTTAATTATCCCCAGCAGCTCAGAACCTTTTTGCCCTGTTCTTCCTTCCCTAAACTTGATCCGTCAAAGCTCGTGCCTTCTGGGTGCTGGAAAAGGCTCTTTGCAGACACGGTGACACGGGCCTGGGAGAGGGCAGAGGAAAGGATGGCTCCACCATGACCGCCACCGAGAACACGAGGGCACACGCAGCATCTTAGGTTTTCAAGCAGAAGGACGATCCACAGGTGAACCAAGACGAACCCACCCCCGGATCTGCAGCATGAAGGGGCCGCCCACTGTGCCTCACTGCTCCTCCCCCAAACTCTCCCTGCCCTTGGTCTGATAGACAGAGAACGGAGAAAAATCAGTGGTGGTGGTGGTGGGCGGGGGAGTCAGAGATGCTCGGGCTGTGTTACTGCTGTTGATCCACTCTTGAAAAGGAAACTGTTCCCACAGTTAACCTCAGGAGAGCCACCCAAATTGTAGGCATTACTCAGGAAATAGGCGAACAGGCCATGATGTTTTATTTTTCTCCTTATGTGCTGTGTCTTGGGGCTTTCTTTGGAAAAGAACAGCTGTAGTTTTATGCTCATCAAGGGCTCAAAGCCGGAGGCCCCATCGCAGGGCACCCTTGACTTGCCACGGGAAGGAGTCAGCCCCGTGAGGATAAGACAACCCGCTGATTCCTCCCGGGAGGCGTTCGCCATCTGGAAGCCCTCACTCCCCATGGCTTACCCTCACATACTCCACGGAGAACTGCTGGGGTGCAGAGTGGAGAAGACACCCAGACAGCCTCTGCTGGACACAACGTCCCCCGAGAGGCGGGCTAGCCCGAGCCAGGAGGGTAAGGTCCGGAGCGGACACTGGAGCTTGAGCCTGGCTCTCGCACATGAAAACGGTTTAAACTCCAGCACTGGCTGCACCGTCTGCCAGGCCCAGGGCACAGCCAGAATCGAGCATTTCAAGGTGACCCAGCAGAGCACTGCACCGGGAGAGGGCCCTTCTGAGCAAGGGCCCCGTGTCCCTGGGGGCTCAGACGGCACAGAATCGGCCTGCAGTGCAGGAGACCTGGGTTCGATCCCTGGGTGAGGGAGATGCCCTGGAGAAGGAAATGGCTACCCACTCCAGTATTCTTGCCCGGAGAATCCCATGGACAGAGGAGCCAGGCGGGCTTCTGTTTATGGGGACACAAACAGCTGGACACAACTGAGCAACTCTTTCCTGTGTCACTGCCTGGGTCCCACAACCATGTAGCCATCAGTGCCTCAGTGTCCCCATCTATAAAACGGGACTCATAACTGTACCTACCTCAGAGGGCTGCAAGGAATATGCATGTTAACTACATATAAGGCACTGACACCAGCATTTAATAAGAACTCGAGGAATGACTACCACATCCCCATACAACCTACATTTCACGTCAGACCATCTCAACATATTACCCACATTTGATGAAAATATAGCCCGCTGGTTCTCTGTGATATGGTCCAACAGACAAACCCAACTTTATAAATCTGGTTAACAGCAACCTGCCAACGATTACGTACTTTTTAAACCCTGGGATTTTTTTTTTTTTCAGTGAATAAACTATAATGACTGAAAACACAGGCTAAACCTATAATCTTGGTAGTACTATCTTGTGCTTAATTTTTGTGGTTAAATTAAAAAAATGATAAGTATATCATTGTTTAGCATGATCACAGAGAAATATAAATGATGTGTTGTCTGATGAATCAAGAAAAACTGGAACCAACTAGCAGTTTTAAACGAGGACAGGGACTTCTCTGGGGATCCGGTGGCTAAGACTCTGTAGTCCCAATGCAGGGGGCCCCAGGTTCAACCCCTGTTTGGGGAACTAGACCCCACATGCTGCAGCTGAAGACCCCACATGCTGCAGCTAAAAGAGCACGCATGCCCCAACCAAGGCCTGATACAGCCAAATATATCAATATTTTAAAAAAAACTAAAAAAATTAAAACAGAGCATAACACAAAATATGCTATTCATACATGTCAATGAGAAAAACAGTTTATTTCTTATGCAAGTATCCCTAGGCCAACAATATATTTAGCTGAGCGGAAATCTTTGAAGGACCAGACCCATTTATAAGGATCTGAGTAAAGGCATGCCAGTGTCTTGGAGAGCGTCAACGAGGAACATGTGATTTTTAAAAAATTTATTTTTATTTAAAAATATTTTTGGCCATACCACGCAGCTTGTGGGATTTTAGTTCCCCAATCAAGGATCAAACCTGGGCACTGAGAGTGCGGAGTCCACTGGACCGCCAGGGAATTCCCTGAGAAAGATGCTTTTTAACAAACCTACAGCTAGCATCACTAAACATCTAGAACATTGCTCTGATCATTCCATCAATGTCTTTTCTGCTGTAGACGAATAAGGAGTTGTTTTATGTTATTTCGACTGCTGGCCTTCTATATTAAAGGACCAAGCTGGAAATAAGACACAGAATCTCCTAATGGGTGCTGCTGATCTAAGTCAATCAGAATTTAATTCAATAAGACTGGAGGGGAGGAGAACGAGATAGGATGGATGGTTAAAGAATTCTTGGTTCCACAATGAACTGCATGAAGGCTCTGCTTGACTTTTGGCTCAAGTAGTGAAGGGACTTGGTGACCCAGCAAGCAACCTGGGTCCAAGCCAACCTGTTACGGTGCTGTTTTTTGTTTGTTTGTTTAATATTTATTTGGCTGCCTCGGATCTTAGTTATGGCACAAGAGATCTCTGTTGCATCATGCAGGATCTTTTGTTGTGATACAAGGACTCTCTCGTTGTGGCGCCCAGGCTCAGGCATTGTGGCGGATGGAACCTGTGTCTGCTGCATCAGAAGGGGGATTCTTTAGCCACTGGATCACCAGGGAAGTCCCTGTAGTGCTGTTTGAATGGAAATAAAATCTGACCTGATTCTATGAGCTCAACCAAACATATTTATAAATATCAGCATAAGTTGATCTTCTTGCGCTGGTCTTGATGGTTTATTTAAAGCAAGCTCTTTCCCTCTAATTTTGTTCTGAATAGACCTTCTTTCATGATTTGTGTTTGTTTTGTTCAGGCAGGATAGTCCCTGCTTTACTGCTTGCTGCCTCCTCCCTCTGTTTCTCAGAAAAATAAATTTAAACTGGCTTTGCTTTGTTCAAAGGAGGCTGTGGTGTGTACACCCTTCCATTTAAGTCAGGCCGACAAACTAAATGCTGACTACACACTAAGTCCTGCGGCTGCTGCCTCTAAAAGCCTTTATGTTTGCTCTCACCACCTTATAAAAAGGCAGGGGATGAGGATTTGTGCTGACGTTAAGGCTTTCCTCTCATATCACTCAGATACCTTAACACAGGGGTCCCTGCACGGTCACTGACCATGTTTGCAGATCTAAGGCACACAGCTGAATGCACTCGATGGTTTAGGCCAAGTGGGAAACAGACATTTTCTTTAATTGCCCATTTGTGAGATGAACGAGTGGACAGGCAGAGTGAGAACACAGTCCCATCTGTGGAACCGCGTCCAGACTGCCTAAGAGTACAGGGTCTTTTTAAAATACTTTTTCTTTCGGATTGGGGTATAGTCGATTAACAATGTTGTAACAGTTTCAGGTGTACAGCAAAGGGGCTCAGCTATACGAATGCAGGTATCCATTCTCCCCCAAACTCCCTTTCCATTCAGGCCACCACTCAACATTGAGCAGAGTTCCCTGTGCTGCACAGCAGGTCCTTGTTGGTTATCCATTTTAAGTGTAACAGTGTGTATCTGTCCATCTCAGACTCTCTAACCGTCCCTTCCCCCTGTCCTTCCCCCAGCACAAGATCTTGAACCACTAAGACCAGGGCTCTAGTTTGAAGACCATTTCCTAGATTATTTCAGCTCGGTGTGTTGCACACAGCCTCATGGAGGGGCCTCCTAGGAAAAGCCCTGAATGAATTAAGTAGATATTTTCCACCAGCTATGTTCTACCACGTTAAAGATAACCAGTGAGAAATTATCTCTGCAATTCATTCTTACATCCTGAAAAGATAAACCATATTGATATTATGACCCAATGCTAGGGCCACGAAGTGTGGGTAACAAACACATGAACTGGTATTTGGGGATCCCCCAAACCAGTCTTCATTGCTAGACATAACAAACCTGGAAGGCCAGACTCAGGAACACGGAATGAGGGCAGATCTTAAGCTAGAAACGTGTTCCTTTCATCCCCCTGATCGCCTAACCCTCAAACTAGCCACTGAGTCTCAGGCAGGCAAACAGCTCGAAACTCTTCTGACCTCCAGACACTGAATATTCTATACATATACTCAGTGTTTTGGGCTTCCCAGGCGGCACAGTGGTAAAGAATCTGCTTGCCAACACAGGAGATGCAAGAGACCTGGGTTTGATCCCTGGGTCATGAAGATTCCCTGGAGAAGGAAATGGCAACCCACTCCAGTATTCTTGCCTGGGAAATCCCAGGGACAGAGGAGCCTGGAGGGGATACAGTCCATGGGGTCACCAAAGAGTCAGACATGACTGAGTGACTGAGCACACACGCATTCAGTGTCTTTAAAAAACCTAATCACTACTAACTTACTGAAATTGCACCATTTTGTATACAAATATCAATACAGTCTCTGTCTGAGGGCTTTGGTGTGTTATACACATGCTCCAGGCTGTCTGTGACATTTGCTGTTTACTGTACCAGACCCAGCAATGTGCTTCATAATTCAAATATTATAAAGCGTGCTAGTGTTGTGTACCAGTAGTCATGCACAGATGTGAGAGTTGCACCATAAAGAAGGCTGAGCGCTGAAGAATTGATGCTTTCAAATTGTGGTTCTGGAGAAGACTCTTGAGAGTCCCTAGGACACCAAGGAAGTCAAACCAGTCCATCTCAAAGGAAATCAACCCTGAATATTGATTGGAAGGACTGATGCTGAAGCTGAAGCTCCAGTGCTTTGGCCACCTGATGCAAAGAGCCAACCTACTGGAAAAGACCCTGATGCTGGGAAAGATTGAAGGCAGGAGGACAAAGGGATGACAGAGGGTGAGATGGCTGGGTGGCATCACCGACCTGATGGACATGAATCTGAGCAAACTCTGGGAGATGGTGAAGGACAGGGAAGCCTGGCATGCTGCAGTCCATGGGGTTGCAGAGTCAGACGCAACTTAGCAACTGGACAACAACAACAAATGTTGTGTAACCACCACGTTTTACAGCAGGAGACTTTTTAAAATGTCATTATCCTAACAACCAAACTATGTCAACCGAAGATAGGGGCCTGACCATAATTTTAATTAATATTAATATAATATGAAGTGAAAAGCTAAGTTGCTACACAGTCTATTTTTATATCTAGGAGTCAAGAAATAACACATGCCAAGCAAAGACCGCTATGCCACCATTTAACTGTCTCAAAGTGGTAGGACTACGGGAGGTTTTCGTTCTCTTCTTCATGTTTCTCTTTATATCATTAGAGGAATGATTTTATACAAACTTATCCTAATTGTGGTAAAATACACAAAAACTTATTTTAACCATTTCTAAGTTCACAGTTTGTCTTGTCAAGTACATTTATCTTGTTACACAACAATTTCCAGAATGCTTCTTCTTAGAGGAATGGTATTTTGAGAGTAATTCTCCAGATGCATCTAATTTTTAAAATTAAAAGCAAAGATAGTGCATGGAATGGCTTAATCAGGCCAAAGCAATATCACTGAATAGTCTTACCAATTTGTGAATGAAAACATCACAAGCAATGGGCTTTTAAGTTGCTTTTGAGACACCCTGTGGAGAGGAAAGCATTGGACCAGATGTAGAAATCATATTTGAACCTTACCCTCTGTGGTTCCTCGGAAGGTTTTTTATTGAACTACTTGCTTCAATTTCCCTTTTTTCTAAATAAGATATCCTCTGATTTCAACATGCTCAAGATGAGCAGATATTATTCTTATTCAAGACTCAGAATAACACTGGTTTAGAGTTCCGTGCTAAGCCTCATGGAAAACAGTGGAGGGACTTCCCTGACGGTCCAGTGGTTAAGACACTGTGCTTCCACTGCAGGGGGTTTGGGTTCAATCCCTAGTCAGGAGGCTAAGATCCCACATACCATGCAAGTGGAGTGGCCAAAAACACATACACATCCTCTTTGAAACAGGTTTACTCCAGGCCTGCTGCAGAATTTGGGTGTCATTCATTAACTGGGCAGGCACTGCATTCTCAGAGAGATGCCAAGGAAGGCTTGTGCTAAACCTTCCCACCATTCCAGCAGCCAATTTCGACTGAGTCATTAAAGGCACACTATTAATACTGGTGTTATGGTTTGTGTTACTGTTGTACCAACGGTGCTTTTACCAGCTAAAGTTAATGCTTTTCTAAATACTGTGAGTTAGGGATAGTCTTGGTTCAGAGCTAAAGGAATTCCCATCTAAATGCAAATCAAGACAAGCCCGTTGAGAATGCATGATTAGGTACAGTGATTTTTCCACCATTGAATGCTCAGCCCTTAAAATGCATTTTTGTACAACTCTTGGTGAAGAGTCCCTTATGGGATGAAGCTGTGTTTTCTTCCTGGCACCAGCAGCGACACAGGTAAAGGTGTTTAGAGTCTTGAGTCCTTTGACTTAATAAATGGTGAATAAAGTGAACGAAGAGGATCATTTTTCTAACCTTTCCTTCTCCACTGCAGACTCTATATCCAGGCCCCTGACAACTCTATTTGATGTTCCAAAAGAATCAAAGAGAGAGTGACCCAGATGGAACTTATCCTTCATCCCCACATCTATTTCCCCTTCCTAATTTGACGACATAGCCATCCATCCTTTCATGCCAAAACGTGGAGAGTCACCCTAGACCCCTCTTTCCACATGCCATGTATTTCTTAGATTCTTTTATAATTAATCCCTTTCTCCAGATCTCCACTCCTGTGGCCTTAATTCAGTACTTTGCCATCTTTCACTGAACTCTTGTAGGACTTTCTTGATGGGTCAGCTTGCTCTTTCTCCCATGAAATCCAACCTCCAGCTCATCACTGGAGTCGTTCTCCTATTAAAATGAAAGTCTGACCAACACGCTCCTCTGAAAACCACTGCCAGGGTGGCCAATGAGAAGTCTATGGTGCTGGGGACTTCCCTGGCGGTCCAGCGGTTGAGACTCTGCCTCCAAGGCAGGGGGTGCGGGTTCGATGCCTGGTTAGAGAACTAAGATCCCACGTGCCGCCAAAAAATAAAATCATAAAAAAGAAAAGTTGGTGATGCTCACCTGTGCTGCTTGCGTCAAATTTGATCATTTCTTAACTCAAGGAGGTTAAGGGGAAGAATAAGGGCCCTTCCATCTTTAGCTCACATTATTCCAAATATCCCCAGTTCAGTCCGAAAGCAGATCGCATCATGTTATAGTGATCTGAGGGGCAGGAAAATGTGAGCCCTTCAGTCCTAGCTCCACAGGACTATTTACTGGTTTGCCATCTTTTTGACCACTCTAATTTCTGGGCCTCTTATGGGTGGAACTGGTGATTAACCCACCCACTCTCCCCAGAGGGACATACCACACGCATCTGGTGGGGGCAAAGCTCTACGGCCTGTCTCTTGCCTTTCTGGAGACCAGCCTCGTTCTGCCACTTTGCATGGGATGTCTTAGCAACAAACTATGTGGCAGCAAAGGGAACCTCTGGCACAGATTAGTCAGATGCTGGCTTTTATTTTTCCTGAAAAAAGGCCAGGAAGTAAATATTTTGCAGGCCACCCAGTCTCCACTGCAATTACTCACCTCTGCTGTGGATGAAAACAGCTAGAGAATATGCGTAAATGAATAACTGTGGTCACATACTAACAAAACATTCATGACAAAAACAGGTTTGGCCCATGGGCCAGAGGGTGCCAACTCCTGAGTTAGGGATGCGGGCTAAGATGCTGAGTCAATGTGTGGTGGACAAGGCTGCAAATTCTGAGATTTCTTAGTGATAAGACAGTAAGAATGTGGGTTTTGGAACCCAGTTGCCTTGGTTCAGTTCAATTCAAGTCAAGGCTAGCTCAGGAGCTTTTGGGTCACTTTACCCAGATTATCTAGGTTAATTTTCATTACAATCCTGTGAGGTAAGCCCTATGTTCCTCTAGAACAGAAGCATGGGGAGAGAAGCCTTGAAGATTCAGCAACTTGTAACTCCTTTCATCAGTGTACGTCCATGCTCAAGACACACCCGTCTTTTAAAAGAAATGCCCTTCTAGATGCTCCCTGCAGTCACAGTCCTTATTCACGACTCCTCTTCACGCTAAACTTCCTGACAAAGAGGTCCACATTCTCTGTCCATCGTCACACCCACTCAGCCACCCTCTGCAAGCTGGCTTCTGCCCCCAGCTTCGCAAAATCGGTGATGGGAGATCTTTTCTTCGGCAGAGATATGTCCAGTCTGTTATTCAGGTGACGCTCCTCATACCAGCCTGTGTGAAGGAAAAAGATGACCGTGATGGACTCTGCCCCTGGGTACAGGTACAGATCCCTGTGATAAACTCCAGTGAACATCCCAACATTTTAACCATTGCCTCTGCCAGGCTGAAGGCAGGGTTGCTCCCCCAGTGTACAATCTAAGGTGGCCGCTGTCTTGATGGCAGATTTAACCATGAGAAGGGTTGGCTCCATCAGCCAAGATAGTCTAATAATCCATCACTGGAAATTTACATTTTTTACCCCACACTTGTGTCTCTGGGACCACAACAGTGCCACGTGCATGGCTGTGGGACCTGTGAGTCTTTCGAAGCTGATCTACCATCTGTTAGGTTGTGACCCAAGAGTGAAGACGTGGAAGGTGCCCCTCGGTGCTTTCGCTCAGGGTCCTGATTCTGCAGGACTTACTTCTTGCTGGGTTCTCAAGAGCAGGAATTATCTCAGCCATCTTTGAGCACTCAGTGCCAGGCACATGGTAAGGTCTTAGGATATAACTGGTGAAGGAATGAGTTCCTTCTTGGGCCGCTGGGGAGGTGACACAGGCAGGGCATTTATCAAGCTGTAAAAGAAAGAGTGCTGAGGGACTTCCCTGGTGGTCCAGTGGTTAAGAATTCGTCTTGCAATGCAGGAGACATGGGTTCGATCCCTGATTGGGAAACTGGGATCCCACAGGCCGTGGAACCACTAAGCCAGAGCAGCACGACTCCTGACCCACTCGCCACAACTAGAGAGTCCGTGCACCACACGGGAAGACCCCGCAAGATGCAGCGAAGTCTCCATGTCCATGCACCACAAGGGAAGACCCCGCAAGACGCAGCAAAGTCTCCATGTCCATGCACCACACGGGAAGACCCCGCAAGACGCAGTGAAATCTCCATGTCCATGCACCACAAGGGAAGACCCCGCAAGATGCAGCGAAGTCTCCGTGTGCTGCAACTAAGACCCAAGGCAGATAAATAAATAAATAAATATTTTTAAAAAATGTTGCTGTAAAAAGATCCATTCTCTTCTCCTTGGAGCTCAGCTACCCTAGGTGTTCAGTTGCTCAGTCGTGTCTGGCTCTTTACGACCCCGTGGACTGCAGCACGCTAGGCTTCTTTGTCCTTCAGTATCTCCTGTAGTTTGCTCAAACTTATGTCCATTGAGTTGGTGAGAGTCGGTGATGCCATCCAACCATCTTGTCCTCTGTCATACCCTTCTCCTTGCAGCTACCCTGGGGGAACCGAGTAAATGAGGATCCCACAGATTCGGGCCACAGCTCAGGAAATGCACCAAGCTCTCAACCTAGGACATCTCTCTTATTCTGGCTCTGCCTTCTTTCTGCTCATCCAGTCACGATGCCAACAGTGCAGGAACCCAGGAACAACGCCAGTTATGATACCTTTTCCTGACAGCTGGGAGAAGAGATGTTCTCTGCCCGCCTCTTCAACACACAGGCAGCACGTGTCCTAGCTCCAGCTCTCATGATAACTAGCCCCATCGTGAAGCAGGTCTCTCTGCAGCGCCTACTCCTTGACCCAGTGTGAATTTTTTCAAACTATTTTTAAATTATCTAATCTGTTGTTGAGTAACAGATGATGAAACTGTTAGTTTACCATTCCTGGGCAGACAGTCTTAACATCAAGACCTTATTAGGTTATAACTTGCTATTCTACAAGGCAGACAGAAATATAAAACAAAGTAGTACATAGAAAATCTTTACTCCTTGATGCCAAGTAATCTGAAACAGTTTCATATGTTTAAAGGGCTGCCTATTTTTAAAAAGGGGTTAATTATTCCAAATAGCAATCTTGAAAACTGTTAGCAGTTTCTTTCCAAATAGTCATACTAGAAAAACAAGGAACCTTGGTGAGTAATTTGTGGGGAGATGACCAGTTTTTAAAAAGAACCCAAAGTTCCTGAGTTTATTATCTTTTCTGAATCTACTGAGTTGTTTCCTTCCCACAAACATGATCAAATAAGTATTAGTTATCTCTCAATATGTAATAAATCACCCCAAAACTCAGTGGCTTAAAACAACAATAATATTTTAATATCTGTTATGGGCTGAATTGTTTCCCCCTGCTCCCCAAACTCATATGTTGAACCCCTAACCCTCAACGGGCTTTTATTTGGAGATAGGACTTTTAAAGAAGCAATTAAGGTCAAATGATGTTGTAAGGGTGGGCCCCTGATCCAATAGGACTGCGATTTTTGTAAGAAGGAAGAGACACCAGGGATGTGCGTGTATGCAGGAGAGGCCAGGTGAGGACCCAGCAGTACAGCAATCATCTGTATCCAAGGAGTGAGCCATCAGGAGACACCAAACCTGCCCTGAACTTGGACTTCAGCCTCCAGAATCGGATAAATCAATTTCTGTAGCTTAAGTCACCCAGTCGGTGATATTTTGCTACAGCAGCCCTAGCAGACTGACACTTGGTGTCTGATGGTTTCTGCAGGTCACCAGCTCAAGAGCAGCTCAGTGGGTGGTCCTGGTGCAGGTATGGGCTGGGGCTGTGGTCTCATCTGAAGGCCTGGCCGGGGCTGGACTATCCACTTCCACGGTGGCTCACTCCCGCTGCTGGGATATTGGTGATGGTTATCAGCTGGAGCCTTTAGTCCCTTTCCCTCTGGGCCTAAGGAAACCTCTTTCATTCAGTCCCAACCAGTCATCCTGAACCCTTTTCTTCACTTTAGTTACTTACTAACTATATCATAAAGAGAGGTATGACAGCACTAACTTTCATCTGTCAGAATTTTGGTATCATAAACTGGAAAAATAGGGACTTCCCTGGTGGTGCAATGGATAGGAATTCACCTGCCAGGGCAGGGGACGTGGGCTCGATCTCTGGTCCGGGAAGATTCCGCACGCCATGCAACAGCTGAGCCTGTGGGCCACAATTAGTGAGCCTGTGCTCTGCAACAGGGGAGACCACTGTAGGGAGAAGCCTGCACCATAACGAAGAGTAGCCCCTGCTCGCTGCAGGAAGGCGGCCTATGCCCAGCAATGAAAACCCAGCACAATCATAAATAAATAAATAATGTAAGAAATATAAAAATAAATTGGAAAAATAGAGAATAAGTCCACGTACTAGAGGCTGTGATGCACAGTTGAGGGTTATGGGGTGCTGAGCCTTCACGTGGTGGGAAACCCAGTGTAACTTACTGTCAGCTCTCACTATACACGGTTCCTCCGTATCTGTGGTCATGCATCCAAGGATTCAGCCAACCTCGGGTCAGGCAGTACTTCAGGATTTACTATCAGCAAAAATCTGCAGCCAAGTGAACCCGTGCAGTTCAAACCTGTGTTACTCAAGGGTCAACTCTACCACCAGAGAAGGCAATGGCACACCACTCCAGTACTCTTGCCTAGAGAGTCCCATGGATGGAGGATCCTGGTAGGCTGCAGTCCATGAGGTCGCTGAGGGTCAGACATGAATGAGCGACTTCAATTTCACGCATTGGAGAAGGAAATGGCAACCCACTTCAGTGTTCTTGCCTGGAGAATCCCAAACGGGGGAGCCTGGTGGGCTGCAGTCTCACAGGGTCGCACAGAGTTGGACATGACTGAAGTGAATTAGCAGCAGCAGCAGCAGCAACTCTACCACTCTGGCCCCCTTGCAACAATGAAGGATTTTCCCCTGGATTCTGGGAACCTGTCGATGAGTGACCCTCAACTCTCAAGGACAGCTGCCATCTAACGACCAGTGATGAGGGTGTAAAGGCCTGGCTCCTTCGTCCAACTTGAGGTCACTGGGAGGTGCTCCCCAAGGTCTGGGGAGGACTGTGTTGAGACGGCACCACACCATAGCTTCTCTCTCTGCCCATCCCTCCTCCCCCCTTCCTCCCACAGGTGTCGATTCTAAGAGGACAGCCCGATAAACATCCTGCACAGGAATCTCTACCGTAGTCTCTGTTTCTCCAGGAACACAAACTGCAGCAGTCTGCTTAACAGGCAGTTACTCTCAGCGAGGTATAGCATCTAAATTAGACTCCTTAAATATAGATACATGAGCCTCTAAACTCAAGCATGTCACATGTTCACTTGCAGACCCAGCTGCTGGAATCAAGGGATAAGAAAGAAGGTAGATTTCAGAACTGGCTCGCACCCTGTGTCCAAGCCCCTGCCATGTGATGGTCACTTCTGATGTGTTCTGTCAGCCAAAGGAACCCACAAGCCCAGATCCAAGGAGAGAGCACGTAGGCTCTACCCCAGGACGGGAGGGGCTACAGGGCCCTGATTCTGAGTCCGGCCTCAGGAAGCCTTGGATGGACCTCCCTGTCATGGGGAGCCCCATCACGTCATGAGAGCACGCCCAGTGTACCCGACTGCAAGAGGAGACCGCATGGAACAGACACAAGCTGTTCTGGCCGAGGCCACTCTGGTCCGGCCAGTCCCCAAGTGACCTGCTAAGTGACCACAGATGGGTGAGTAAGCACAGTCGGGGCCAGAAGAATGCCCAGCCCAAATTGCTGACCCACAGGATGGTGAGCTAAATCAATGGCTGTTGTCTTAAGTGTGGGGGAGGTTTGTTATGCAGCGGTGGGAAGACTGACGCAGGACCCAACCTTGCTGGCCACGGGAACCGAGCAGGCGGGAGAGGAGGGATCAGAGGCTCCAGGCTATGGCAGGTGTCCTGGGGTCCTTGTCACTGGTGGGCTGGGACTCCGGGCTGCAGCAGGGGGCTGCTGCTAATGGCCCAAACCTGCAACCTCCTTACAGGACTGCCCTGTAAGCGCCATCCCAGCTGGCAGGTGCATTTTCCTCACCCAGGGCATCCCAAAGCTGATGGCAACTATTCCATATAAAAATAATAAGAGCCCAGGGACTTCCCTGGTGGTCCAGTGGCTAAGACTCCACACTCCCAGTGAAAAGGGCCTGGGTTCAATCCCTGTTCAGGGAACTAGACCCCACATGCTGCAACTTAAGATCCCATGTTCCACAACTAAGACCTGGAGCAGCCAAAAAAAAAAAAAGATATAAAAGCCCAGCTTCCTCGCCCTGAGCACCTCCCGGGGCAGTTTATACCGCAGAGCTCCTCTGTTGAACGGCTGAGGCTCAACCTCATCTGAAGCCATAGCCTTGCTTTGCTCCTTCCTTTCCCGGCTCCTTAGATTTTTCTTCTGAGAGCTCTCTGTAACAAATAAACACGCTTGCACCTGCAGCCCCATCTGAGGCTCTGCTTCTAGGGACTCGGATTCAAGACACAAGTCAAGAGTGAAATTCCATAGAAGAAAACAGGGGGTGCATGGAGTGACTGTAGAAAGGAAACTGGATAAGCAGTGATCACTTTAACACCTACACATCAAATTTTAAACCCCATAAGAGATGTTTCTTTCTCTGCAGGATGATTTAGTTGCTAAGTCGTGTTTGACTCTTTGCGACCTCATGGACTGGCCCACCAGGCTCCTCTGTCTATGGGATTTTCCAGGCAAGAATACTGAAGTGGGTTGCCATGCACTGGGTTGCCCCCATGTCCAGGGGATCTTCCAGAACCAGGGATCAAACCTGTGTTTCCTGCACTGGCAGGTGGGTTCTTTACCACTGAGCCACCAGGGATTCCTGATTCTTCCTTCGGTTCAAGACAAATACCCCCATCACGTGTTCCCACCTCCTAAGAAAATTCACCTGTTTCCTTTACAAGCACAGATGACATGCTTGCTTTTCCCCTTCTTCTTCTTTTTTTTTTTTTGCCATGCTTTGGTGTGTGACATCTTAGTTTTCTGACCAAGAATTGAACCCATACCTCATGCATTGGAAGTCTTAACTACTGGACCACCAGGGAAGTCCCTCCTTCTATCTTTAACTGCTCACTTCCTACTAACTCTTTCCCTGTTGGTATTTAAATCTGTTCCCTTTTATGGGAACAATCCATCACCTTCGTTCTTCCAGCTGCAGCCCCGTCTCCTGCCCTTCAAAGCCAGGATCCTGGAAAGAGTTTTCTACACTAAGGCCTCCATGTCTTCAGCTCTTAATCGTTCACCCACATCACATGGCTTCCGCTCCTGACCTTGCCCTTGGAAGTACTCCTGCCAAGGTTACCAATGACCTCAGTCCTTACGTCCCACGGCCAGGAACGTCACTGACCATGCCCTCGAAATGTGTGATACACCACAAAACACAGTCCTTGTGCCTCCGTGATGCTGCGTTTGCCTGGTTTTCTGCCTGTTTTCCAGGTATTCAGAATCCTTTCCTTTGTTTGTTCTTCAAATACCCACGTTTTTCTGGCTCTCTTCTCATGATACATCTCTCTGGATTAGTTCATCTACTATCATGGTGAGGGTTACCATTTACTTTCTGATGATTAAAAAAATCTTAATTTCCAGGGGAGTTCCCTGGTTGCCTAATGCTTAGGGCTTTCACTGCTAGGGCCCAGGTTCAATCCCTGGTCGGGGAACTGAGATCTTGCAAGCTGTGTGGTACAGCCAACAAATAAATAAATAAAAACAAATAAGCAAAAATCTTGATTTATAGCTCCAGAGTCACATATCCAGTGGCCCTTTGAACACTTCCATTTAATTATCCCCTGGGGACCTTGTTGTACTACCACCACCAGCAAACACACACATGTGTGCACTTATACACACGTACATACCTGCACACAGCCTGCCTCCTCCTCTGTTCCCTATCCCAGAAAATGCAACCACCATCCATCCACTTTCCCAAGGTAAAATCTTTGCACTCATCCTTGATTCTTGTCTTTCGTCTCCTCAACTAATCAATCGCTGCATACCAAATCCATTTCAACCTGACCTCTTAAATAGCTCTTTACATTTTAACACCAGTCCCTTTCCCCTTCTTTCCACTGTCAGCTGCCACCAGGCCCAGATCATTTCATACGGCATCTCATCTGAACTCCTGCTGTACCCACATCTGGTCTCATTTCCACACCCAACCACGGGGATCATCCTAAGATGCAGAGTTAATTGTTACTCTCTACTGCTGAAAAAAGTTTCCACTTCCTTCCTCAGGAATTGGCTTTTCCACTCCCCAAGATGGGACTAGGAATTTTCTCCCATGCACAGTTTCTATTAAATGTTCTTATAACTATTTACCTGTCTATACCCCCCTCCCCAAGTTGGGCCTCCTGGGTAGCTCAGTGGTAAAGAATTCACCTGCAATGCAGGAGGCAGAGTTTGATCCCTGGGTTGAGAAGATCCCCTGGAGAAGGAACCGGCAACCCGCTCCAGTATTCCTGCCTGGGAAATCCCATGGACAGAGGAGCCTGGAGGGTTACAGTCCATGGGGGTCACAAAAAGTTGGACATGATGGAGAAACTAAACACCACCACCACCTCAGATAGATAAAAGCTCCATCCTTTTGTTCAGTGAAAATCACTGAATCATGTCTGACTCTTTTATAACCCCACAGACTACAGCCCACCAGGCTCCTCTGTCCATGGAATTCTCCAGGCCAGAAGAGTGGAGTGGGTAGCTGTCCCCTTCTCCAGGGGATCTTCCCAACCCAGGGATCGAACCCAGGTCTCCTGCATTGCAGGCGGATTCTGTATCAGCTGAGCCACCAGGGAAGGCCAAGAATACTGGAGTGGGTAGCCTATCTCTTCTCCAGGGCATCTCCCCAACTCAGGGATAGAACTCAGGTCTCCTGTATTACAGGCAGATGCTTTACCAGCTGAGCTACCAGGGAAAACCTTTGTTCAGTGAGTTCTGAGCTATTTATCAAACCCCTCCCAAGCATAGAGTGCTGCTAATAGGTGAAGAGAATACCATCTCTGCCTCATGAGAGCCACTCACACACTTGTCAACCCATCAACCTTCCCAAGCCCAGTGTCTGGCACCCAACAATTGCTTAATAAATATTTGCTGAGTAAATAAATGATAAAATGAATACTTCTACAAAGACAAATTCATTGCCCTCATCCCCTTTCTAATTTTAGAATAAAATTCATGGGAACAAAGTTTATAAAAGTGATCTTCATGGTCGATGTTTACAGTAAGTGTCTTTTTATCCCAAAAGGCAGAGATAAATTATATCTAAATACTTTCAAGAAGATAGAAGCCTTTAAGCAACTCACATTCCTCTATGAAGATTCTGCCGGTAACCAAATGCATGAAATCAGCCAAGTTCTTAAGGAATTTAGCACATGAGGACATTCAACATAATCCAATTATAAAGAAACACTTAGATGAACCCGAATCCATCACCAGCCCTCCTGCCAAAGGCTGCTGAAGGCAGAGACCAGGGCCAAACACAGATGCAGGGGTTGTGACCAGTATGCTTGGAGGAGCCGCTGGAGGCCTTGGGTGATAAAGCTTAAACATGATTGAGGCTCCTGTTTAATGTTCATAGCCAGTGGAACACTGTCTTCCAATCTGAAACATATCACTTCAAAATGTAAGTGGGGAATCTCGGGTGGTCACCCTGAATTTCTGAAGCTCAAACTTTATAAACATTGTACTGTTGACGGGATCATTTTTTTTTTTAATGTGGTAAAATATACATATGGGGCTTCCCTCGTAGCTCAGTCGGTAAAGAATCTGCCTGCAATGCAGGAGACCCTGGTTCGATTCCTGGGTCGAGAAGATCCGCTAGAGAAGGGATAGGCTACCCACTCCAGTGTTCTTGGGCTTCCCTGGTGGCTCAGCTGGTAAAGAATCCTCCTGCAATGTGGGAGACCCCAGTTCAATTCCTGAGTTGGGAGGATCCCCTGAAGAAGGGAAAGGCTACCCACTCCAGGATTCTGGCCTGGAGAACTCAAAGGACTGTATAGTCCATGGGGTCTAAAAGAGTCATTACTAGGCTCCTCTGTCCATGGGATTTCCCAGGCAAGAATACTGGGGTGGGTAGCCATTCCCTTCTCCAGGGGATCTACCCAACCCAGGCACTGAACCCGGGTCTCCTGCATTGCAGACAGATTCTTTGCCATCTGAGCCGCCTCGGAAGCCCTGCTACTTCTTTGTACATTCATTCTATTAATTTCTGAGAGTTTGATATTGAAACTGCAACTAAACACCTTCATTTATCTAATTAACAAACAATTGTAATATATTGTGAAACTACATGTAACTTTGCTATGTATTTACCAAGTTTTCTGTAAATGTGTTCTCATATTTTCATAATTTAAAAAATAAAAAAGGTTAAAAAATAAAAAGAATATCACTGTCTACTCACAATCAGGGGTCGGGGAAGGGGTACTGAAAGCAGAACATCCTCTAAATGCTCTTTCATTTAAGGTGGGGAAGGCTGTGGGCTCGGTCTATGCACAGAACTTCTGAAATCGTGGAAAAGCCCCACCATCACTTCAAATGATCTAAAGCCCAAATGCCACGTCCGATTCAAACCAGCCTCGCTTCTTCCATGGGGCTGACCTGTCAGTCATCCTGCGGCCGGGAGAAGAAGCCGACGCTTTGAACAGACTTCCTCCACCCCGGCCTCGCTGCCGGTCACTCCCTTCTCGGCTCCCTCTCAGGTCTCTGGGCCTGCCAGCCTCTCGGCAGGCAGGCTGGGCGCATGGTGGAGGGTAGGAAGCCACAGAGACACCAGGCTTCCTACCCCTCTGCCTCCAACAGCAGCTCAGGCCAGTGGCTGCTCCTCTGTGGCCTCAGCTCCTTCCTGCCAGGCAGACACACTGGTCCCGCCTCCCACCTCATGGGGTCCCCTCTCATCCCTCCAGCCCAAGGGGAGTAGCAGCTCCCTGCTTTTGATAACCTTCAGTTACCTCATGATCCCTTTTTTGGACACATTTGTTCTAGTATCTCTATGACCAAGTCTCCGTGCTAAATGCCCCGGACAGCAGAAACCTCAAGATCTCTTCTCATTCACACCCAGGAACATGGATGACCTTCCTCCTGGGCCCTGAGTGCTAGGGGCCTCCTGGTCTTCTGTCTCCAATCTCCACCAGATCACCAGGAACCCCCAGACAGCGCCACCCTGCCCCACCACCAAAAGACCCTATCTCCACCTCTCCTGCTGATTCGAGCCCTACAGTCACCCAAGTCTTCCTTCCTTACCCTCATCAGTTCAGTTCAGTCACTCAGTCATGTCCGACTCTTTGCGACCCCATGAATTGCAGCACGCCAGGCCTCCCTGTTCACCACCATCTTCTGGAGTTCAATCAGACTCATGTCCATCGAGTCCGTGATGCCATCCAGCCATCTCATCCTCAGTCATCCCCTTCTCCTCCTGCCCCCAATCCCTCCCAGCATCAGAGTCTTTTCCAATGAGTCAACTCTTCGCATGAGGTGGCCAAAGTACTGGAGTTTCAGCTTCAGCATCATTCCTTCCAAAGAAATCCCAGGGTTGATCTCCTTCAGAATGGACTGGTTGGATCTCCTTGCAGTCCAAGGGACTCTCAAGAGTCTTCTCCAACACCACAGTTCAAAAGCATTGATTCTTCGGCGCTCAGCCTTCTTCACAGTCCAACTCTCACATCCATACATGACCACAGGAAA
>SJYV01034348.1:2023614-2062136 GCA_006410875.1 Neotragus pygmaeus | reverse complement strand
TCCCGGCCCCAGTACGTGTGTGGCCCTGGTCTGTCCCAGCCTGGCAGTGACCTGTTCTCAGGCTCTAGGCAGAATACCCATGAAGAGTCCCCATAACTTTCTCACTGAACTCTGGATACCATTCTGCCTCCCTTTCCCATAGGAAGGCTTTTCTCAGAAACCCGTGGTCTGGGCAGTCCTCAGTCTCCATCCCCAGAACTTGACCCAACACCCTGGGGCAGGGCGTCTGAGTCACCTGGCCAGTTGAGATGGTTTCAGCCCACACTTCTCAAACCGGACTGAGCAGGATCACCCAGCAGCTTGGAGAATACCCTATCCCAGAGCCTAAAGATTCTGTTGAGGGCATCTGAGGTGAAGCCTGTGTGTTCAGCTGCTCAGTCGTGTCCGACTCTCTGCAAACCAGTGACCTGTAACCCGCCACGCTCCTTTGTCCATGGGATTCTCCAGGCAAGAAAACTGGATTGGGTTGCCATTCCCTTCTCCAGGGGATCTTCCTGACCCAGGGATCGAACCCCCATCTTCTTCACTGGGAGGCGTGTTCTTTACCATGGTCCGAGGTGGAGCTTGGGAACCTGCATTTCTGAAGTCCCCCAGGTGATTCAGGTGGCCAGACAAGTTTTGAACCATTCATTCGAACCAGCTTCCTCATTTTACAGATAAGAGACTTCTAAAGTAACTCTAGTTCCCATTCTTGGTGGCCACGTGCCAGCAGGCTCAGCCCTCTCTTTCACAGCCCCCTTCCTCGACAGCAAACTCTCTTCCTCCTGAATTCCAGGCTCCCTGCCTGACCTCTGATGGAAATTACTCCTCCTGCAGCCGAAGACAAGAGTTTCTGGACTCTTTCCCCTGGTGGCTCAGATGGTAAAGACTCTGCCTGCAACACAGAAGACGCAGCTTTGATCCCTGGGTATGGAAGATCCCCTGGAGAATCCCATGGACAGAAGAGCCTGGAGACTACAGTCGGCGGGGTCACACTCTAGAAATGGGCCTGCATAACTTTATACCTGATAGCTTTGGCTCTGGCCCTGCTTGAGCTTCCTCTCAATTCATATATTAATTTGGAATAAGGTTTGGGGCTGCAAGTTTTGCTTATAGACGCGAAGAGCCTGTTTTATAATCTTTTCTAACAGAAACTATTCAAAGTCTGTTGGAGACTCAAGTTATTCGGGAGTCCGTTTATCGTTTTTGATGATAAAGCAGTAGGTGAAAAATTCTTTCAGAAAACCAACTCTTTTAGGACATTTTCTAAAGGTTCTTATTCTCCTAGAAGGAAAGCTGGAAAAGCTGTAGTTTCACAGGGGCTTGTACACCCGACAGGATTCTGGACCTGGTTATTAAGTGGTTAGCTCTGGCGTGTTGACGTTTGGCATGGGTGAACCGGCAAAAGAAAACAAAACAGGAACAGTGGCGGGGGAGGGCACGGGCACTCACAGAGGCGGTTCTGGCTTGGCCCCAGCAGGGTGACCCGACCTCTGGCATCTGTCTGCCTTTAGAGGAGCTGTGTCCTCTTCAAGCTCCTCTGGAGGCCTGTGTTCTGCTTCACGCCCCGCCCAGCAACTTCACTATAGCAATAAGATAAGAGTCTATGTGCCTTTTGATGCTGAAGCTCAAAGGCAATTCTCCCAGAAGGGAGGTGAAAGAAAACAAAAAAACCCTCAGCTGCTTTGTAAGAGAGAGACATTCTAGGGGTTCCCTGGTAGCTCAGTGGTAAAGAATCCGCCTGCCAGCGCAGGAGACACAGGTTCCATCCCTGGTGCGGGAAGATCCCACATGTCGGGGAGCAACTAAGTCCGTGAGCTACAACTACTGAGCCTGAGCTCTAAGTCCAGGAACCACAACCACTGAAGCCCGACCGCCCTAGAGCCGGTTCTGTGCAACAAGAGACACCACCGATATGAGACGCCCACATTCTGCAATCAGAGAGCAGCCCTGGGTCTCTGCAACTAGAGAGAGCTTGCATAGCAACGAAGATCCAGCGCGGCCAAAATAAATACATACTGGTAAAAAAAAGAGGGAGCGATTCTACAGCAATCCAGTTTCCATATAAGACGGTTTCTGAAAACCAGTTTACTGAGGATTTGACAACGTAGGAGAAAGGTTAAATAGCTACCCCAGTGCCCTCTGATGATGATCTTTGTGGGATCACAAAAGCAGCTGGCATCCTCCGTACCACACAGATGAATTCTGCTGAATGCGACAGGGGAAATCGGGGCTGGGGGGACATGGCCGTGGTAACCTGAGTGGACACACGTGCCATGACCTCCTTTTACAGTGGAGGAGAGGCAGGCCCTGGGAGGTGATGGGGAGGCCTGTGGACCAGGGCTGGGATACAAGCTGGGCCAGGTGTGTCACTGACAGGGGTCTTCAGACCCCCAGGGGGCACCTTCCCTGAGCTGTGAGGTTCAGGCTGCCACTCACCAGCATGAGTGTCCAGGGAGGGGCCCACCTGTGTGGGTGAGAAGAAGAAGCACGTGGTCCCATGGGGGGCCTGGCAGGTATGTGGACTCAGAGGTTGGAGGGTGGGGTACGGGGGTACCCCCTGCCACGCCACACACCCCCACAGGCTGCACAGGGTGGAGGGCGGAGTGGATGGCCCTGACTCGGGTTTGGGAGAGGAAGAGGTGGAGGGTTGGTCTGGTGACTGCCACCTCCTGAAAGCACGCAAGGGAAGGACACTAACTCTTCAGGAGGCCATGGGATTTCCTACTCGCCAGCTGGTGCCAAGGTACCCGGGGGTGGGGGCAAGGCTGTGTGACACTGGTCACAGGTGGGGCCAGAATATTTCTGGGCAGGAGCCCTCCTAGGGCCCCGTCCTGCTCAGGTGTTCTATGTCAGAGAGTTCTATGTCAGTTCAGACAAGGCTTTGTAACCTCGACCTCGCAGAGTTGCCTGTGTGTAACAGCCTCATGCAGGCAGATTGTCCTGGCAAAGCCAGCCTGCCTCGTACCGGCAGACCGGGCTGTGATGGATTTTGGATCTCGTACGAGGGCACACTTGGCACTGGCCCTGTGAACCGGGACGACCCTACTGTACAGGGAGGGGAAGACCTCCCGCCCCACCCTGGAAGCAGCCTCTCCAAGAGAGGTCTCCACTGGCGGAGCCTCTGCCTGCAGGCACCCCCACCCCGTGCTGACCGGGGGCCCCGAGCCGGGCCTCCCCTGAGCCCGGGACACCAGCCCCCCAGGCTTTCCCTGCCCTGACTCCAGCCCCTCCTTGCAGTTCCTGATGGGCCATCGTCCATCACTTGTTCATCATTCCAGCTAATGGGGAAGCCTGCCACTCACTCGGAAGCTCCCAGGGCAGACTCTAGAAAATCTGAAACTGTACCTTGAGTTATTCCTGTACTTTCTGCAATTTGTCTGTAGGAACCCCCGAGAAGCGCTGATGCCAGCACCGCTCCCCCACACCAGCGTGGACTATAGGACCTCAGGGCTCGTGGGACGTGGCCCCTCGTGCTGCGCTTGGCCGCCCCTTCTTTGGTGGATCCTGGGCTATGTAGCCAGAATCTGATCCCTTCTTCCACATGCTGGGCTCAGTATGGAGTGGGCTGTGGGGTCTGGGAAGGGCGCCGAGCCCACATCCCCTCCCCAAGGTGCCTGTGGTCGTGTCCAGACGTGCAGCCCTCGACGCACCCGGACCGTACTGGCCTCCCAGGCTGTTGGGTGGCCGGTGGGCCCGGGAGCAGTTCACAAACCACCTCTCTGGAAAACCTCGCCCAGCACAGCAGGAGGAGGAGGCGGGGGCCTGGCCCGGAGTGGGTTAGTGGGGGGGTGTGACGCCGGCTCTGGCCTCCCTCCACTGGGCGCCTGGCAGGCCAGGTGGCTGCCGGCCAGTGGGGGCATCCCCTCCCCTCCCCGGGGTGCTGGCGCAGCCGCGGCCACAGGACTCCAAGCAGGGCTCTCCTGCGACTCTGTTGACTCAACACATCACGTGACGCCGCCTGCCGGGCCTTCGGGGTGTGAGGTGCCGCTCAGGCTGGCCGGCGGGCGTGCCAGGCCAGGGTGGCCTCGGGCCGGGCGGGCACCCAGGCCGAGCCTCTGCCACCCGCGCTGTCTATGGCACTGGTCTGAGCTCCCTGACCTCCTCATGCATGCCCTGGAGTGAGAGGCGGAGAGCATCCCACTCCCCTCCCTGGCCAGGGATTAACTAAGGGGGTGGGGGGCTCTCCACGGAGGAGGAAGAGACGAGGAAAGAAAGCTGCTGCTAGAAGGAAACCAGGCATCTCAGATGGAAACACACGTCCCGCTGCGTCCTTCTAAAGACACCCCAGGGGCGTCCCTGCGGGTACAATGGCTGAGACTCTGAGCCCCCAGTGCAAGGGCCCAGGTTCGATCCCTGGTCGGGGAACGAGATCCCAACTGACGCAACTAAAAGGTCCTGCGTGCCACCACTAAGACCTGCGTGCCACCACTAAGACCATACGTTCCACGTTACGTATTTCTAAAAAAATAAATACGTAAAAAAACACATAGATAAAGAAAGACAACCCAGAGCTTCAGACAACAACAGCTCGGGAACAGCTCTGGGAGTTCAGGCTGCAGTAAAAGGTCACAGCATCACTCCTCAACTTCTTCTGTGCTTTCAGAAGAGAGAGGACAACCCCACCAGAGCCCGCTGGCAGAGGGGCCGCCTTTTCCGGGGAGCCTAGCATTCCTGGCCTTCTGCATCTGACCTACGATACCCACCACTGTCAGAGCTTGTTTTACAGACGGGAGAGGGCAGCCCTGTTTGCGGGGACCCCTACCGACTTCAGCCGGACCCCGGGGGGCTCTCGGGCCCCCCTTCCACACCCTGGACCTGCCCCTTCAATCTCTTTGATGCCTCAGGCTCCCCTTTCTCCACGCTGTTTTCCCCTGAGAGATGCCATCTCTGTCCGTCGAAGCCAACTTGCTGCAGGCTGGCGGGAGCACAATTCTGACACACGCGACGAGGAGGAGGCCATGGAGAGTAGAGGTCTCCCGCATTGCAGGCAGATTCTTTACCAGCTGAGCCACCAGGGAAGCCCAAGAACACTGGAGTGGGTAGCCTATCCCTTCTCCAGCGGATCTTCCCGTCCCAGCAATCAAACAAGGGTCTCCTGCACTGCAGGGGGATTCTTTACCAACTGAGCTACTAGGGAAGACCCTTATATAGTTACAGGATGCTGCAGTTACAGCTTTACAGATTCCATCTCCTCCACCAAGTGGGAGCGGTAGTGAGTCTTATTTGTCGTCCAGCCCCCAGCGCGCAGGGTACCCGGCACATAGTCCCTCCTCAGTAAATACTCGCAGGACCCATGTGTCACCCCTGCCTCGTTCAACAAAATGCTCAACAAGCACAGTCCATATAAGAACAAATGAATTCATTGGATTCATCAAAATTTAAAACTTAAAGCTTCTACGAAGATACTGGTAAGACTCAGAGAATGAACTTACGTTGCCGGGGGATGGATGAGGGTAAGGGATAGTTAGGGAGTCTGGGATGGACATGCACACACTTCTGTGTTTAATATGGGTAACCAACAAGGACCTACTGGATAGCACAGGCAACTCTGCTCAATGTTACGTGGCAGCCTGGGTGGGAGGGAAGTTTGGGGGAGAAGGGATACGTGTATTATGTATGGCTGAATCCCTTTGCTGTCCACCTAAAACAATTACAACATTGTTAATCGGCTATGCTTAGCCGCTTCAGTCGTGTCCGATTCTTTGTGACCCCATGGACTGGAGCCCACCAGGCTCTTCTGTCCATGGGATTTCCCAGGCAAGAATACTGGAGTGGTTGCCATTTCCTCCTCCAGGGGATATTCCTGGCCCAGGAATAAAACCTGCATCTCCTGTGTCTCCTGCACTTCAGGCAGATTCTTCACCACTTGAGCCATTGAGGGAAACTCTCTTTACGGATGGTGGTGATTATATAATTGTATATGTTTGACCAAACTCACAGAACTGTACACTAAAAAGGGTGAATTTTACTGTATGTCAACTCCAAGTCAACAAACCTGACGGTTCACAAAAGTGCTCGAATGTGAATTGGCGTGACTCAGTGGTAAAGAATCTGTCGATCAAACCAAGGGACACGGTTCGATCCCCGGGTCAGGAAGATCCCCTGGAGAAGGAAGTGGCAACTCACGCCAGTGCTCCTGCCTGGAGAATCCCCAGGGACAGAGGAGCCTGGGGGCCACAGTCCACGGGGTCGCAAAGAGTCAGACACGACTGAGCGGCTCGACAACAGCTGTTTGGCCTGGGCGAACGGGGCCATTCCCCACGGGCCCTGAAGGACACGGGTGGGCTCTGAGGGGTACCCCTAAGCATTCCCACAGAAGCACCACCCCAGCCAGGAGCCCAAGACCTGCTCAACTGAAGACAGCAGCTGGAATCCCATCGCTCTGCCCTGAAGGTCATCTCAGGAGACAGGCTGGAGCCACTACTGCTATGCAGGGAGAGCCAGGCCTTGGCCCTGGAGCCCCTGCAAGTCAGTCCCTGCCCCCCCAGGCCACCGGGAAGGCCAGGCCGAGAAAGGGGAGGAGACGCCCGCGGAGCCTCCGGAGAGGCAGGCCTCACGCGCCATGCCCCCCGGGCGGACACGAGCCTCACCCAAGGCTGCCTCGCAGACCTGCAAGCCATGCCTCTTCACGGGGCTCCGGGCAGGACTGAGTGCCAGGAAAGTCCGGGGTCCGGGCAGGAGGCCCCGGGGCTCTCCCAGNACTCCGTGTTGTGTAAATTCGAGCACTGGTCACCTGCTTCCCCCCGTGTGACGGCTCAACCCGCTCCCTCCAACGTGACCGCACTCGCTAACCCCATCCCCTCTGGGGGTCCCCTGCCTCCCTTTCCTCCCCCCACCCTGAGAACACCATTCCAGAAAACACCCACTAACTTCCCTGGGAGGATCAGGCTGAGGCCTGGCATGGATGGTCTGGGAGACTCCCAGAGAGGACATGCCTTCCCCAGCGGGCGTGGGTGGTGTGGGTGGTTCTGTGGGTTCGCTCACACATGTGTTCACTGGAGTCCAGCTGGCCCCCTGTGCCGGGGGCTTCCAACATCCTGGTGGGAAGCACGGCCCCTGCCCTCTTTCAACTCCTTCCATGGGAACCTCAGCACACACTCTAGCTCTGTCAACCACAGGGGTGCTCCCGTGAAATCTGAGCCTCAGTTTATCCATCAGGGAAATGGGCAGATGACACCTGAACGTCTGGATGGGATGCCTCCCACCAGGGAGTACCACTCCCCATGGGCGCAGCAAAGCAAGGAATGGACCTGGGGGTAGACGATGCCAAGGCAGGTGTCACTCCTGACAGATGGGAACATCAGAGCTACTGAAATGGCACCAAATGGGACCTGCTCTCTGCCTGGCCTCTCTACCTTCTTCACACAAAGGCCCAAGGGCCCCAGAATAGAGGGGCTGGGGCAGTGCAAAGGGTCCAGGTGAACCCGAGCAGATTCCTGTCCCCAAGCCCTCATCTCTGAGCTGAGAGCCTACAGACATCTGGCCCTTGGCCTCCTCCCTGTCCCTGGGCACCCAGAGATGCAGCATATGTCCCTGTGAACACTCACTCCAATGCAGTGACGACCAAGCTTAAATGGTCATTGGTAGAGTTTCAGTTAAAAAGCAGACACATCACCTTTACTGACAAAGGTCCATACAGTCAAATCTATGGCTTTTCCAGTAGTCATGTACAGATACGAGAGTTGGACCATAGAGAAGGCTGAGCGCCAAAGAACTGATGGTTTTCAACTGTGGTGCTGGAGAAGACTCTTGAGAGTCCCTTGGACTGCAAGGAGATCCAACCAGTCCATCCTAAAGGAAATCAATCCTGAGTGTTCATTGGAAGGACTGATGTTAAAGCTGAAACTCTAATACTTTGGCCACCTGATGTGAAGAGCCAGCTTATTGGAAAAGACCCTGATGCTGGGAAAGATTGGAGGTGGGAGGAGAAGGGGACGACAGAGGATGAGATGGTTGGATGGCATCACTGACTCAACGAACATGAGTTTCAGCAAACTCCGGGAGATGGTCAAGCCTGGTGTGTAGCAGTCCATGGGGCCACAAAGAGTCGGGCATGACTGAGTGACTGAACAGCAACAAGAGTTTCAGTTAGAAGGAAACAGTTGGCAAGCCAGTAGCCTTCCCAGCAACACTGAGCAGCACCCCGACACACCCTGGGGATGTTCGAGGCCACCCCTTTTCCTCTGACGTTGATTCCCTTTTCCCGCTCGGGTGGAACTGTCCCCCCTTGATGGCTGAGGTGTCAACTGTAAAAAGTTCACCCTCATGTCAGTAGGACGTGCCTGAGAAGCCACATGAACAGATGTCACAAGGGCTCAGCAGCAGTTAAGATCTCTGGGCAGAGTTCCTGCCTGGGTGCCCCCCTCCTCCACAAAGGCTGCCCTCGTCCTTTGGGCGAGGCTGCTGCTGGCTGATCTCCCAACAGATGTGAGGGAGATTGGCCTGGGTGGATACGGTCAAGGGTACAGTCTCAACCCCCTGCAAGAGGGAGGTGCTAGGGTTGCTGCGGTGAGCCTGGTACCTCTGATTCCCTGGATTAGAAACATTCCCTAGCCAGCAACATTTCTTTTGCAGCCTTTATCATGGAGGAGACTGGTATAAAGAGCTTTCCCCATCCTGCTGGAGGTGTTTACTTTTCACTTAAGACAAGGCAAAGGGGCCTTTCAGAGTGTTCTTGCTTTGAAATAACCATTTGATGAGATGATAAGCATTTACTGGGCACTGGCTGCACAGTGTTTGCCTGGGTGCTTAGCCCTATGGGCCGTAAGTAGCCCGCCAGGCTCCTCTGTCCATGGAATTCTCCAGGCAAGAATGCTGGAGCGGGTTGCCATTTCCTCATCCAGGGGATCTTCCTGACCCAGAGGTTGAATCTATACCTCCTTTGTGTCTTGCACTGCAGGCAGATTCTTTACCAGCTGAGCCATCGGGGAAGGAAGTGTTTGGACAGGGATAAAAAGGTGTCAGCCAGAGATCCTGTGCTTCATATAATGGAACAGTCTGAGGAGACAGAAATGTATGAGCCCATTAAGGCACAGTGCAAGGAAGCGTATGATGAAGTGTGCATAAACCCTTTTTGGGAAAACAGAGGGTGTTCACAGATAAATGAAAGTAAGATAAGGAGCCCGGTACATAGCAGAGCAGAGAGCTGTGGGCATGGCGGGTGGGGGTGTGGGGGTGAGGGGGTTGACTCTTGGACGAGGCTGGTCTTTGAGAATGATTAGGGTTAGATCAATTGGAGGAGGTGGGGTAAGGAAGGAACAGGCTTGTGGAGGGGGACTGTGGCCTGCTGCCGTCATCTGTCACAAACGACTAAGCACACTGCACACAATGGTCTTTACAGAGATAATCAAGTTAGCATGACGTCATTAGAAGTGAAGTCGCTCGGCCGTGTCCGACTCTTTGCGACCCCATGGACTGCAGCCCGCCAGGTTCCTCTGTCCATGGGATTCTCCAGGCAAGAATACTGGAGTGGGTTGCCGTGCCCTCCTCCAGGGGACCTTTCTAACCCAGGGATCGAACCCCCGTCTCTTGCACTGCAGGCAGGTTCTTTACTGTCTGAGCCACGGGGAAGCCAAGAGGAAAATCTGTTCACAGACACACGGGGGGACGGCCACGAGAGGAGGGAGACAGAGACGGGAGGGAGGCAGCCACACGCCCCGGAGCAGCAACAATGCCGGCCGCCAGGGCAGACGAGGGACCGAGCTCCCGCAGAGCCCAGAGGAGGAGCCCACCTTCTGACACGCTGGTTTTAGACTTCCAGCCTCCAGAACTGAGACAGAAACGTCTATTGCTTTAAGCCGCCTGGTTGGCAGTCTTGTTACAGCCACCCAGCCCATATTGCCGGTGCTCCCTGGCCACGCATGGCTGGCGGCTATCACACTGGACACAGATAGCGGGACACTTTCGTCTCTTCACACAGATCTACTGGACGGTGCTGTTCCACCGCATGCCTTTTTAAGACAGACGCAAAGATCAATGGTTCGATTTTCAGGAAAAGTCAAAAAGTCCTTCAAAAGGGAGGGAGTCACCCCCATCTATTAATAACTTATCTCTTCTGTAGGTTTGCTGTCTCTCCTCATCTGCAAGTAAGCCTGCCAAGGGCACACCATACCCACTCTGGGCCCAGACAAATGCAACTCTCAAGTTCATCAATCACCTAGTAACGTAGTCCTTAGGATGGAGCTTCCACAGTTCCAAGAACCCCGAGTTAAAATATCCACATTACTGGCTAACAAGATGGCAGCGTGGGGGACTTCCCGGGTGGCTCAGTGGCTGAGACTCTGAGCTCCCAACGCGGGAGGGCCCAGGTTTGATCCCTGGGCTGGGGAACTAGAGACCACACGCCACAACTACGAGTGTGCAGGCCGCAACCAAGACCCAGCACAGCCACAGAGATAACAAGACAGTGAGGGAAGTGAAAGTTGCTCGGTCATGTCTCACTCTGCAATCCCACGGACTATAACAGTCCATGGAGTTCTCCAGGCCAGAAGATTGGAGTGGGTAGCCTTTCCCTTCTCCAGGGGATCTTCCCGACCCAGATATCGAACCCAGGTTCCTGCATTGCAGGCGGATTCTTTACCAGCTGAGCCACCAGGGAAGCCCTGGATAAGACAGCAGAATGAATTAATAATGACCATGTGAAGGCCTCAGGGGGTGACCAGGGGAGTAGGAAGATGCCAAGGAGGGGAGGACCAGAGACCAGAGGTATCCTGGAAGCCCACGTTTAGGGCTGCTGGCGAGCCCCCCAAGGCCAGAAGCTGGAGGTTACAGCCAGAGAACTGGGACAGAGGAAGGTTGAGGCCCAGCTGTCAAAGGCACAACCTGGCCTCCAAGCTTTCATACATTCTGAGCACTGCTCAGCTCTCCCTCCAGGGCAGCACACACCACTCTGCCCAGAGAGAAAGAGAAAGGGAAATGAAGNCTTCAGAGCTGCCTAGAGAATGACGGTGAACTCTGTAACACTGGTCAGTTGTATAGAATATATACAGTAGCGCCATAGCTCACTTGATAAAGAATTTGCCTGCAATGCAGGAGACCTGTGTTCAATTCCTGGGTTGGGAAGATCCCCTGGAGAAGGTAATGGCAATCCACTCCAATACTCTTGTCTGGAAAATCCCATGGACAGAGGAGCCTGGTGGGCTACAGTCCATGGGGTACCAAGGGTTGGACATGACTTAGCAACTATACTACCACCACCACCACCAGAGGTAACTGACACTTTATAACCATGGCTCTGTGTGTTTGGGAGACCAGGATGTATAGGCTGGTCAGCATTGTTTAGTAACAATAGTTAGATTTACCATTTGCTCCTGGTTTGGGAGAAACTTAGGTGTGGTTTCTGCAGGTCAGACTGGTTTATATAGTGGGGTGGGTTTACTTGGCCTCCTATCAGAGACCCACCACTGGTTGCAGGTTGGGCACTGTGTTGGCATTGTCCAGCACCCCACTGAAAGGCAGAGGGAGGGGAGGAAGGTCCTGTAGCCCAGTGGTGCTCTGGGCCTCAGACAAAATTGTGTCACATATGACTTGGTGCAGACAGGACACGAAGGCCTGTACTTGAAATTTCTGGAATTGTTGTGATAAAGTGACCCTTATGACTTCTTTTAACCATCAAGCATGATAATTACTATGCAATTAACATACTTGCTAAACTCACTTAACATTTTAATCATTTTTGTGTCAATTCTTCATATGCAGTTTTTATTATCAACATATGATTATACTTTTAAGTTTTCCTTTTCAAATTTCATATACTTTAGTTTTCATGCTTTATTATATGGCCTATGTTGTCCAGTTAAATGTTGAATAGAGTGGTGACAGGAGGTATTCTTACCTTATGTATAATTTCAGAGGACAAATGTTTATAATTTAGCAATAAATTATGATTGCTATAAGTTTTGTAAAGATCTTTTATCAGATGGAGAAATTTCTGTTCTTATCTTGCAATTTTTAAAAATCACAAATGGATATATAACTGTAATACATGTTTATTCTGTTATTGACATAATCATTTCTCTGTTCCGTTAATGAGTTAAATTAGATTAAAAGAGCTTTATATTCCTGAAATCAATACAAATTTGTTGAAATTATAGTTCTTTTATATATTGCTGGATTTGGCTTGTTAGAATTTTATTGGAATGCTCATCGACATTTATGAGTAAGATTGGCTTACAAATTGGCTTCAAAATTTCCACAATAAATAGAAGCCCATAATAAAATCATGGCCCCAATTCTGGGCTGGCTACGAGTTTTCNGATTTGGCTTGTTAGAATTTTATTGGAATGCTCATCGACATTTATGAGTAAGATTGGCTTACAAATTGGCTTCAAAATTTCCACAATAAATAGAAGCCCATAATAAAATCATGGCCCCAATTCTGGGCTGGCTACGAGTTTTCTTCCAAAGACATTGGCCCTGTAATTCCTGCCTTTCACAGCTCTCTTAAGCCTTCAAAAACATTGTCTTTGGTATTTTACAGGTTTTGTGTGTGCTCTTAGTTGACTATTCTGCCTGATATATATAGTCCATTGTTACTAAAAGCAGACGTTCTTCCTTTAATATTTTGCATTGTTTTATATTTTTTTCACAGAATTCTTATATGTATCTTATTGTCATGTCTCTATTTAAACAAAATATTTGTATTACTATTGCTCTAGAGTCTCACCATTTTATTCATTAAAAGTATTTATGCTTTTACTTTTTTTCTGGCCAATTTTCTGTGTTCTCTTGCTAACTTTAACAATTCTTTAGTTAAATTTCATGAGTAATTTTGGTTGTGTCTCAAATATATATCTATGAGTTTTGAAATGCTTTACTAAATCTGCAGGAAAATTCCAAACAAGGTAAATGAAAAAGCTAAATGCCACTACCCATATTTTGATTCTGCTTTTAATGGAGGTGCTTCCAAAGTTTTACCTTTAATTAGAATTTTGCTTCTTGATTTATGNTAGCTTCCAGCCCACGTCAGCTTTAACACCATTTTGAGTTCTCTGACCCACTCATCAGCAGGGCCCAGAAGCACAGAGGGGAAGGGAAAAGATGGCTCTTCTCTGCCATCATGAATAACGCTCTGTAGCTGCTCTCAGCAAGAAAGTCTGTTCACAGAGCTCCCCCGTCTGCTCTTCCGGTGAGTTTGAAACTTACATGAATCAGCATTGCTCCGACCCCACTCGCATCTCCTTCCTGGACAGCAGCAATTCCGCTCCTGGGTCGGGCCCCAAGTCTCCACGGTTCCCCTACTCTCCTCCATCTGTTTTATCAATGAAATGAACTCGATAGTGTCCATCCTGCTGCTTGTGGTTTGAGAAATGCTTTATTGGAGGCTAATACAGAAAAGGACTGATGCTGAAGCTCCAATACCCTGGCCACCTGATGTGAAGAGCCGACTCATTGGAAAAGACTCCGATGCTGGGAAAGATTGAGGGCAGGAGGAGAAAGGGATGACAGAGGATGAGATGGTCGGAGGGCACCACTGACTCAATGGACATGAATTGGAGCAAACTCTGGGAGACAGTGAAGGACACGGAAGCCTGGCGTGCTGCAGTCCGTGGGGTTGCAAAGAGTCGAACACGACTTGGTGACTGAGCAACAATAGAGAAAAATGCACCAGTTCTGAGCAAACGACTGGACGAATTGGTGCAAAGTGAAGCAGCTCTCAGGTAAGGTGTAGAATGGTACTGACTCCCAGGAGCCCCTCAGAGGCACCCCCCACCTCAGGTGATCCCCATACTGATTCGAACATCATCCAGGAGTCCTGCCTGTTGTGTCTATGTTCTTTGACACCAGGCTCCTCTTCCTCACATTGTTTGTGCAATGCGTGCACCACACTCGCTGCACGTGGCTGCAGAGTGCTCCATCCTTGAACTCACTGCAGCACCTTCATCATCCTGACTGCTGTGGGCACCTGCAGAGTCTCTATGTTGGGATGATTGTGAATAACATCATCTGAACAGCATACACGTGTTCATGAAAGACACGTGCGCGTTCACTGGGGGTTCTGCTTGCCTTTATCTGAGGTTTTTATTCATACACATTAACCTCCCTGGAGAGAAATGAGGAGGAGACTAGCATTGGAGCGTTTGCGGAAATTCTGCAACATGCTGGGCTACACATTGCATCTGAGGGAGCCCAGCACCACCTGTGAGGGAGGAAGTTATCCCTCTGTATGCAGGGGTGCCAAGACTTGGAGAGAGAGAGACAGGAAGACAGAGAAGGAGAGACACAGAGAGAGAGAGACAGAGACAGAGAGAGAGAGAAGGAGAGACACACAGAGAGAGGAGTAGAGTGAAAGAGAGAGAAGAGAGGGACACAGAGCTAGAGAGAGAGATGTTCGCGGGCAGGAAAGCGCGGCAGAAGTAGGGCTGGGACATGGTGGGGACCAGCTTTTGAACCCCAGTCTGACAACCCCAAACCTCAGACCCAGCGGGTGGAGCATGTCCCCAAAAGTTAGTGCTCAACAGGCCTCCCCTGGCAGCCTCAGCCGCAAGGAAACAGAAAACCCTGAGCTGAATGAGAGCTTTTTTTTTTTTGAGCATCAGCCACTATCTCCTGTCAGATACACAGGTGAACAGCCAAACGCCGAATGCCTGAGGACGAGCAGGCGAATGAGGCTTTCTCAAGGTTCTGGTAAGATGTAAACGCGATCGGGCTGAACTTTTGGCCACCCTGACCAGAGGCCTGCATGTCTGAAACACATGATGAAATGCTCTGTTATCAAGCCCGGGTATCAGAGTCCGAGGAGCATGGCAGGTTCCCTTTTCATTCCCGCTGATAAGAGAAGAGCCCACTTCCTTTTAAGCAACACCAAGAAAACAAAGGATTATTGCATTTGTTCCCTTTGCTCACCCTGGTCATAAAACACACGCACGCACACACGGAGATGAACAAGAATCCAAAGTTGATCCTGCCGGGAAAGTTGGCTGTCTGGCACTGAGCTCCACGGATTAACACAGCAGACTGAACACAGCGGCATCGTCCGCCAGCAGCATCCATCACGGGGCGCTGGCCCTGGGGACTGTCCATCATGGGGCGCTGGCCCTGGGGACCGTCCATCATGGGGCGCAGGCCCTGGGGACCGTCGGGTGTAGTTCCTGCCACAGCCAAGCTGTCTGCAGCAGACACTCCTTAGGGAGACAGGTGGTGGGGGCTGCTGAGCTGATACACAGAGGGACCTAATGAGCTCTTGTGAATGCACCAGAGGTTGCTCTGAGGCTTTCTCGTGCAGTGCCGTGCTCTCGCCAGTGAGACAGGGTCTCCCTGCCCAGGAGGAACGGGGGTAGGGTGGGGGAGTTGTCCGTGACCCCTAAGCTCCGCCCATCTGGGAGCCTGACTTAGCCGGCATGTGTGCCCGCCAGGCCAGCTCCTGATCTTATGTAAGGGGCCATGGGACGCAGCTGTACCCAGCCAATGGAGCAGCTGTGGGCAACAGGAAGGGAAGCAGGCACTTCACAGAGACAGGTGACGTGAGAGTCAGTGCAGTTGATTTTTACAACAACCCAGAGAGCAAACAGTCCCATGGGCCAAAAGATCAGCTTTCTGAGGTCCCCCTGGAGCTTCTAAGGATCCGAGTGAATTTTGGGCTCTGGGTGCCCAGGCTCTGGGGCTGGTCTAGAATTACAGCAAGAGCTGAGGGTCTGCCTGCTCCCCTAGGGCACACTCTAAGTCAGCACCAGGCCCACAGGGGTGTCAGGACTGAGCTGGCCTCACACACCTCCTCCCCTATTGCCTCTTCACTAGATACTTCGACACACCAGGTTCAGGACGCACGCATGCATGCCAGGTCGCTTCAGTCGTGTCCGACTCTTTGAGACCCTGTGGACTGTAGCCCACCAGGCTCCTCTGTCCATGGGATTCTCCAGGCCAGAATGCTGGAGTGGGCTACCATGCCCTCCTCCAGGGGATCTCCCCAACCCAAGGATCGGACCTTCGTGTCTTACGTCTCCTGCATTAGCACGCGGGCTCTTTACCACTAGCGCCATTTGAGAAGCCCAGGTCTTCACCCCCTAATTCCCAAGACCAGTGTCACTGAGGACAGGACTGCAAGCCTACAGTCTGGGTCTCCTGAGCCCTACTGATGAAAGTAAAGATGAAACAAGGTCCGAGGAACCACCTTGCCAGGAGGTCAGACACAGACGGCATCTTCCCTGGAGGAAGGTGAGATACCAAAGTATTCACCCAGTGCTGGGGAATACGGCAGCTCCCCGTCGCAGGGAACACCAGCCCAGATGAGTTTGGATCCGGCGATGGGAGCCCCTGCTAACCGGCAACTTCCAGCCCCCAAGGCCCAGTCAAGCCGAGTCTGGCTTTCCTGATGACCCCCAGGGACACAACCGACGGAGCAAACCCCACTGGGAACGACCCAGGCCATCAGCAGGGCACCACGGACAGGGCGTGACTCGGCAGCCTGCCCGGCAGCCACACCCTGGGCTCCCTACCTTTCCGCAACCACAGCCACGACGGCGGGCTACGATGCCACAGAGTGCCTGCTGCAGTCGCATCCTCGGTGGGTATGCTCTCGATACCGGCTGCCTCCTGGCCTGTTCCAGCTGGTGTCCTGGCTGTGGAGTATGAGGGGCAGAAACCAGAGGGGCCCAGGGAGGTTGGAGGGGAGCTGCCCGCAGGAGACACAGGCCAGGAGCAGGCTCGGCCACGGCCACTCACAGTGGTGCTGCTGAGGCGTGAAAAGGTTCATTCTAGGGACTTGCTGTCTCTTATACACATCTCTGTGAGGGAGGAAGTTATCCCTCTGTATGCAGGGGTGCCAAGACTTGGAGAGAGAGAGACAGGAAGACAGAGAAGGAGAGACACAGAGAGAGAGAGACAGAGACAGAGAGAGAGAGAAGGAGAGACACACAGAGAGAGGAGTAGAGTGAAAGAGAGAGAAGAGAGGGACACAGNTATTTCCTGCCATGATCCGATAGTAAACAAGGATGCCGCAGTCATCCAATGTGAGCAGGAGAAGGAAATGCAGCCCACTCCAGTATTCTTGCCTGGAGAATCCCATGGACGGTAGCCCGTCAGGCTCCTCTGTCCACGGGGTTGCAAGAGTTGGACACCACTTAGCGACTAAACCACCACCACCACCACCACCACCACCACCACCAATGTGAGCTCGTGAGCCCCAAGGGTGCTCGGGAAGTGATCAGGTAGCAGAAGGCTGCAGCCACTCCCTACAAGGACCTGCAAGGGAGTTCAGGATACAAAAAAACATAGGATCCTGCCCAGGATAGCTGATATACATATGAAAGGAATGCTTCCAGTGAGCTGAGATTCTTGAATTTTCCCACACATAGCAAAGTGCTAAACTGCTTAACTTGGGATATCTGACTTCCTTTAGTTAATACTGTTTTGAAGTTCAGACTACCTGCCCCTTGCTGCAGAACTTCTTTACAACCTGACTNATGCTTCCAGTGAGCTGAGATTCTTGAATTTTCCCACACATAGCAAAGTGCTAAACTGCTTAACTTGGGATATCTGACTTCCTTTAGTTAATACTGTTTTGAAGTTCAGACTACCTGCCCCTTGCTGCAGAACTTCTTTACAACCTCCCCTCACCTCCTCAGAGCCGTTCTCTCAGGGTTATTTGAGATGCTCTCTCCTGGGCGTGAAGTCCTAAAAATTCCCACTGAATAAAACATAACTCTCAACTTTTAGGCTGTGATAATGTTTTAAGTCGACACGGCCTACCAATGCAGGAGACGTGGCTTCAATCCCTGGTCGGGGAAATAAGATCCTACATGCCATGGGGCCATTAATTCTGCATGCCGCAACTCTTGAACCCCAGCAAAGACCCAGTAAGCCACTCCACCCCACCCCCCAAGAAAAAAAACCAGGTTTATTACAGTNGTTATGGAATTCCATCTAAGGTATTTCAAATCCTAAAAGATGATGCTGTTAAAGTCCTACACTCAATATGTCCACAAATTTGGAAAACTCAGTAATGGCAATAGGACTGGAAAAGGGCAGTTTTCATTCTAATCCCAATGAATGAATGTTCATTCTTTCAATTCTAATCCCAAAGAATGTTCAAGCTACCATACAGTTACACTCATTTCATATGTTGGCAAGGTTATGCTCAAAATCCTTCAAGCTAGGCTTCAGCAATACATGAACCAAGAACTTCCAAATGTACAAAATGGATTTAGAAAAGGCAAAAGAACCAGAGATCAAATTGCTAACATCCATTGGATCATAGAAAAAGCCAGGGAATTCCAGAGAAACATCTACTTCTGCTTCATGTTCATTAGTAATATATTCTAAAATTTCCTTTTCATCTGCATTATGCTCATATATCTTTTTTCAGACACACAACATTTCTGTGTGAAACTGTAGTGATACAAACAACTTTAAATAAAAATTTAGAATGCTAAGAGTTGATTAATCTATAGAGCTATATGGCCTTCAGTCAAGAGCTCAGGTTTGTACATCTATGATAATTGCTTAGGTTTGAAACCATTTTTCTTTTCATATAACCAATACCAGATTTCAGTTTTTATTTCACAATCAAAATAGGTAGAAATTCTTTTGTATTTTCACTGACTTTGTCATATGAAAAGTTTTTTCCTACTGCAATATTTTTATATTATTGCACCTCTAATGTCTATATCAGTTGCTTATACTTTCTAATTTAAATATTCATTATTTCTGCTCATCAGTGTACTTATTATATTGTAATATGCAGTATAATTTAACTTTTTGGAAGTCAGAACTAAAATAGATTAACTGTCTAAAGTCAATTTATATTTGTAGAATTTAGCACTAAAGTAGCTTTTTAAGGATTTCAGCTAAATATTCACTTTGTTCCTCTAAAAATCAGTGCACTTATTTTGCTTCCTTTTCCTTTTTTGAATATCAACATAGGTAAAAGCAATAAACCAGAGACACAGAATTACAGTGCAAAAATGTGAAAGAATAAAAGCTATTCAGTGTTAGTGAGTATCTAAAAAGAAGAATCCTGTGTTCCAAAGTGTAATTAGACCTTCATTAAAGATTCTTCAATAGAATAAGTCAATTGCTTTCCTAAACAAATTTATATGACACTTCACTGTAAGAAAATAATAGGGGAAATCTAGTTAGTGGTGGGATAAGAATATACTGTCAGGGTCATATATATATATATNTTCTCCCGGCAATCTTGATTCCAGCTTGTGCTTCTTGCTTATGCTTCTTCCAGTCCAGCGTTTCTCATGATGTACTCTGCATATATGTTAAATAAGCAGGGTGACAATATACAGCCTTGTCGTACTCCTTTTCCTATTTGGAACCAGTCTTCGGCCTTAGAGATCCACAAAGCTACTTGCATGCTGTGCAGGCTTGTCGTTATGGAGGCTTTCCCCAGGTCAGAAACGTTTGCAACGGTCCTTTCACTTTCATGATTTTAAAAAATGCAATAGAAAGAAAGATACGTCTTTTCATGGAGGGAAATATTTCTCCATCCGTGGAGCTGAGTTCTGCGTTCCTGGGGCATGAGAAGAACAAGGAAGTCCCTCGACACCAGGACAAACATCTGAAGATTGTTCCCACCCGGTCCTCCCAAGGTCCCTCTGCCCTTGCCAACATGTCCAGTTCTTTCAACTGTTTCTCATAGGACAGGATTTCGAGTTCTCATACCACCCTACTAATTAAGTCCTTGACCCTGAAAAATATTTACAATCCCAGAAGAATGGAGATTAAAGATTAAGATACCGAACAAAGCCCAAGAGAAATGACTTTATAATTATGGATTAACTTCTGTGGTTCAGCCTATAAAGGATAAGACAGACAAGGTCAGGGCAGGGGCAACGCCAGGGTCCCCATCAGCTGGAGAAGCCCAGCAGGGTGGACCTGCCACCCCCCGACCCCCAGCCCTTTCTGCTCTTAGGTGGGCAGTTAAAGAGACCCCAAGAGCTACATCGCTGCACCTCAAAATCCGTCTGGGGGCCCGCAGCTGAGCACACAGGCCCTCCCCTACTTCGATTTTCTTTGATGTTTTTTTTCTATCCCAGGGATGAAGAGGATCTATTTTTAGTGGTGTAAGTGAAGAGTTGCCATAGCGACAGCTGGTGGTTACAAGCCAGGTCCTGCTACAGTTCCCAGTCATAAATAAACCCCGAACGCTGAGCCCCAGGAAGAAAGGGGCCTCAGAGATCACAGCTCCTCCCGATCCACCGGTCCCGNATTTTTAGTGGTGTAAGTGAAGAGTTGCCATAGCGACAGCTGGTGGTTACAAGCCAGGTCCTGCTACAGTTCCCAGTCATAAATAAACCCCGAAAGCTGAGCCCCAGGAAGAAAGGGGCCTCAGAGATCACAGCTCCTCCCGATCCACTGGTCCCAGCCTGCCCTGCCGTGAACAAGCTGGAGCTGAGCCCCGCTGGTGGGGGAGCGGATCAAGGTGGGGGGACTAGCCTTCAGGGGGTCCCGGGGATGCCACAGCCCAGTTACCGGGTGAGGAGAACACCTGCCTCGGTGTGGAGCTGGGCGGTGGGCAGAGGAGGCTGGGCGCGCCAGGCGGCACGTACGCGCGCTCTCCGCCCGCAGACCTGCTGCGTGGCCACCGGAAAGGCCGCAGGACGGACAAGAAGGGGCACAGCAGCAGCGGGAACTATCAGAGCCCCAGACTGGAGACCAGGGTCCGCCCGCCCTCTCGGGGTGCAGGAGGCGTGGTCTATGCGGAGGATGGAGACCAGCGTTTGCAGCCCGCAGGTGGGGGTGGAGGGGGCGTGGTCTACGCAGAGGACGGAGCGGTGACCCAGCAACGAATGAACGGTCTTCAGCCACACTGTGGGCGGGGCCGCATCGCTGGCGGTCGGGTGCAAGAAGCCAGACAGAGAGAAACCCTGTGCGGACCCATCACATGAAGGTCAAAGCCGGACAAGGCTCGTCTTGGGGGCGGGGCGTGCCCACGGGACCTGGGAGAAGCTTCTGGGGGCTGGTGATGTTCTGTCTCTTAGTCCGAACGTCGGTAACAAGAGTACGTGCGGACTGTGCAAATTCACCACCTACAATGGACACGCTTCTGCAAGCGTCTGCGGTAGCTGGTAAAGGACCCGCCTGCCAGCGCAGGAGATGCAAGAGACCAGGTTCGATCCCTGGGTAGGGAAGATTCCCTGGAGGAGCGCATGGCAACCCACTCCAGTATTCTTGCCTGGAGAATCCCACACACCAGAGAAGCCTGGTGGGCTGCAGTCCACGGGGTTGCAGAGTTGGACACGACTGAGCAGGCATGCTGCTGCTGCTAAGTCGCTTCAGTCGTGTCCGACTCTGTGCGACCCCACAGATGGCAGCCCATTGGGCTTCATCATCCCTGGGATTCTCCAGGCAAGAACACTGGAGTGGGTTGCCATTTCCTTCTCCAATGCATGAAAGTGAACAGTGAAAGTGAAGTTGCTCAGTCGTGTCTGACTCAGCGACCCCATGGATTGCAGCCTACCAGGTTCCTCCATCCATGGGAGTTTCCAGGCAAGAGTACTGGAGTGGGATGCCATTGCCTTCTCCGACTGAGCAGGCATGCATGTAGCAAAATTTACATGAACAAGGTTTTACAAGTTTGCTGCACTGTTAGTCCAGAATCAACAATGTGGTGTGAAAGGCTCTCGGTGCTGGAGGGATCTGAGTGGGGGTATCAGGACGGGTGGACTCCCAACTGCTGCACGCCCACCCCTGGGGCCCTGCTGGGGGTGATCCTGCAGAATGGAGACCCTGGAAGGACTGCGGAGGGGAGGGTAATCCCCCAGGCTCAGCACACCCCGGGGTGCTCAGTCCACCGTCAGCAGACTGAAGGCACGGCGCTTCCCCCCATCTCCACAGCTGCTCAGAGGCCACCCCGAGGCTCGGCCACTTCTGTTGTCCCAGCTGTCACTTCTGTTGATCCGCTCTGGCTGTTCCGTGGGCGGCTGAGTCACCCAGGAATGAGACGCAGGGAGGACAGAGGGGACTCTGGACTCAGTCTCCCCCGGGAGTCACAGCCGGCGTTGGGGGACAGCCTTGGGGGGTGGAGGAGAAGAGGATGCTCTGCTGGCCCTGCAAGGGAGCAGGGAGGGTGTGGTCCCCCAACACCGTCAGCAGCGGGAGGCCCCATGAGGGGCATGATGCCTGGAGGAGGCTGAGATGCCAGGCGCCCATCTCTCCCTGGGCCCCACCTCCTGCCCTAACAGGGTGATTGAACATGAAATGTCAAGGCAGCCATGCAAGTGACATCAACACAGATAGTTCACGACAGGGACATCCTAGCTCCCCAGGCCAGGGCAGCCCCTTCCCACGTGGCCTTCTGCTCTCCCCTGGACGCTGCTCAGGTCCGGTTCTCCAGGCGGGTGACCAGAGTCTGCACCCGGCCGGCACCGGGAGACACCCCCTGCAAGAGGCCAGGCTGAGAGCCAGGGGCTGCTCATGGGGGCATGGGGTGGTGCCGCTTCAGGGCTCGACACCCCTGCTCACACTCCCTCCCAGAGGCCCCTGTTCCCAGCTCGCCCTCCAGCCTGGCATTGTAGGTTTTTCTAAAGTCTGGCCCCATCTTCTCTTTCTAGACGTTTCCTTGACTAGGCAATACCCCTCACCTCGGTCTCCACCAATCCAGTATCACCCCTGTGTCCGGAACAGACACCGCGCCCCCCGCCCCAGCTCACACCCAAGCCCCTGGGTGTTTAGCCCCAGTGCCCGTCCTGGGGGCCCCTCCAGGCAAGCATCCCTCACCTCTGCCTACGTGCAAGCCGCTGAGCCTCCTCTGGTGTCTTCACATCGTTCTCAGAGCAGCCTGACATACGTGCAAGAAATAACACTTATCAGATGGGTTAACTTGTGGGTGTCTGGCTTATCCACTGATGGGCCCCAGAGACACAGCAGTGCAAGGAAGGCCAAGTCTGGGCTGGCCTGGGGGCTTCACTTAAAAATGTACAGAAATGGTGAATCTCTACATCGGGCTTAACACAAGCACTGTAGGCAATTATACTTCCAAACCAAAACCAAAAGACACTTGCTCCTTGCAAGAAACACGATGAAAAACCCAGACAGCGTATTAAAAAGCAGAGACATTACTTTGCTAACCAAGTCCGTGGGGTCGCCAGGAGTCAGACGTGACTGAGCGACTGGACAGCAACAAAACCAAAGAATCAAGGACTTCCTCGTGGTCCAGAGGCCAAGGCTCCTCTCGCCCAACGCAGGGGGCCTGGGTTCAGTCCCTGGTCACGGAAGTAGATCCCACACGCCTCAACTAAAACTCAAGGTGTCAAGTAAATAAATAATAAACAAATACTTAAAAAGAAAACAACCAAACCAACAAATAAGCTCACAGAAAAAGAGATCAGAGTGGTGCTTACCAGAGGTGGGGGTGGAAAATCAGGGTGGAGAGCTGGATGAAGATGGTCACAAAGGTATGAGAAAAATATAATTCATTTCAGGAAATTCAAACAGGGGCTCTGTGTCAACCCAGAGGGGTGGGATATGGAGGGAGATGGGAGGGAGGTTCAAGAGGGAGGGGATACATGTATACCTATGGCTGACTCATGTTGCGGTTTGACGGATGTTCATTAAACTCACTGTGGTAATTTCATGGTGTATGCTGTCCACCCTGAACGTATACAGTGCTGACTGCCAACTGTATTCGGATTTTAAAAAGTTTATGGTTGGATTTCCCTAGTGGGTAAAAATCTGCTTGCGAATGCAAGGGACATGGGTTCGATCCCTGGTCTGGGATGATTCCACATGCTGCGGAGCAACTAAGCCCATGCACAGGTAATGAAGCCGTATGCTGCAACTACTGAAGCCTGCAGGCCTGTGCTCTGCAACAAGAGAAGCCTCTGCAGTGAGAAGCCCCCACAACCGCAGTGAGAGGTGGCCTCTGCTCAGCACAACTAGAGAAAAGCCCACCAGCAACGAAGATTCACCACAGCCAAAAATAAATAAATAAATGAATATATAGATATAGATAGATATTTTTAAGTCTATGATTAACTGTAATAATTTTCTTTTAATAAGCCATGTTAGTACAGAGTCCAGACTTCACGGCCACTCTCAAGCTCGCCACGGTGGCCCAAAAGCTGGGTGTGAATTTGCCTTTACACCTTCATAGATGTAATAGCTCATCTCTCTCTCTCTGCAGTGGGATCGTCTCAAATGAATTCATATTTTAAAAGATGAAATGTGTCCACAGAAAGGGACACAGCACTTTAAAGAAATGGCCCATTTGTACAAAGCACCCACAGGCCTAATTTTTTTAGTCTAAATTTAGAAAATGAGAGTTTCCTTACAGAGAGTGTTCTTGCAGTGCAGGGAACACACAGCTCTGGGGGAAATGGAGCTGGACAGAGGTCCATGGGATGACCTTAGAGACGCGTCCTCTTCTGGGTCTGGGCAGCCCTCACCCACCTGGGCCTCGGGATCTTGGGTCTGAAGGAGCCACACCCACACAGATCTCCTGCCTGGTCTTAAGTAGCTACCGAAGGCCCGGTATGGATCAAGCTCCATCTTAGGCTGTGTCAGTTTCTGTTAAGTCTGTCCCTATTTAACAGCAAAATGCAAAATAACAGTGGCTCCAGCCAGGAAGAGTTTTATTCTTCTTTCACATAAAAAAGACGTCTGAAAGACAGGCGGTCCATAGCTCATATGGCAGCTTCACAATGTTAACCCAGGCTTCTACCTTCATTTTCCACTAGCCTCATTCTTTGCATCTTCAAGCAGTCACCGTATGATCCCAAATGGCTGCNCTCTCACACTAGGACTCTGACAAAAGGAAAACTGGATACATGGGCTGTATCCCAAATCCGGGAGGAAGGTTCTAGAAGATACTCTGATTTTCCTGACCCTGATCAAAGCCGGCATTTGCATATGACCACTTGTAAAGCCTGGTCAACATGCAAATATTATTTTTGATTTTGGAAGCAGAACAGACAGGATGACAGATTTAAAACACAAGGGAGAAACCACTCTTTGGCAAATAACAGGCTTTTTTTTTTCCCCCTAATGGGCCCACCCATGCTTATTAGCAAAACCAGACTTTTAGTTAAATAACAGGTTTAGACTTAGCTCTATAGTAAATGAATGTTTATTACTTTATTATTTAAAAGAAGAATTTTCTTTTAAAACCACATCTAATTAAGCCTGAAGCTGAAGCTCCAGTACTTTGGCCACCTAATTTGAAGAGCCGACTCATTGGAAAGACCCTGATGCTGGGAAAGATTGAAGGCAGGAGGAGAAGGGAGTGACAGAGGATGAGACGGTTGGATGGCATCACTGAACAGATGGACATGAGTCTGAGTGAGCTCCGGGAGTTGGTGATGGACAGGGAGGCCTGGCGTGCTACACGGGGTCGTAAAGAGTCGGACACGACTGAGCGACTGAACAACAATTAAGGGTGTCTGTCACCCCCCACCTCCTCCCCTGCCGTGTCAGGCTAGGCACTGTTCTCCAGCAATCCACCTTTGCACATGGTGCAAGCAGACATTGCTCTCTAGCTCCTTCACATACTGAAAACTCCCTGAATTTCAGAGCTGCTGCCTCCTTTGCTTATCCTCCCGGGGTTATCAGTGGCACACTGGGTCCATAGAAGCTTCCGGAAGTAATTGGCTAAACTGGGTGTAGCACGTGATGTCGGCAGGTTTTCTGTTTACCTTTTTCTTTTCTTACTACAGGCACTGGCTTGGAGATACTGCAGGTTCAGTTTCCACCCCATTGCAATAAAGTGAATGTCGGAATGGTGAAGGGAGCCACACGGATTTCTCAGTTTCCAAGTGCATATATGAGTAATGATCATACAACAATGTAGCCTAAGTGTGCAATAGCATTATGTCTAGAAAACAACGTACATCCCTTAATTAAAATACTTCACTGCTAAAATATAAGGCTAGTCATCATCTGACAACACAGGGGAGCCACAAACTTCCAATTTGTAAAAAAAAAGAGAGAGAGAAATGCAAGGAAATGAGACATGCCTATATTCTAGGCTTCCCAGGTGGCTCAGTCGGTAGAGAATCTGCCTGCAGTGCAGGAGGTGCAGACAGACCCGACTTGGATCCCTGGTTTGGGAAGATCCCCTGGAGGAGGGCAAGGCAGCCCACTCCAGCATTCTTGCCTGGAGAATCCCACGGACAGAGGAGCCTCGTGGGCTACAGTCCATGGGGTCGAACATAGCTGAAGAGACTGAACTCGCACTCATGCCTATATTCCAGTTTCCATGTACTGCCAAGTATGTTTTTACATACTACATTTCCTTACTACACAAAACGATTATTTTTGGCCACTTACCATGTGGCCTTCTACCCAAGGAGTACAATTTAGTGCACCTGTCAGCTTCCCCCTCTTTGCTACCACTGGGCTGTGTGAGGGGGCTGCTGTTCTATCTTAGGGGAGAGTGTTCAGGAATGCCCATGTTCTGCAAGCAGCAGCCTTCAGGGCAGGCAAACTCCCAATTCCTAGGAAGTGGGCAGGCCTTAGCCAGGCCCCTGGGAAGCCCTGGCTGCCTTGAAATCCACCTGCCCGACGCCAGCCAGACAGGGTGCCTCCCTCACACCCGCAGGTCACTGGAAGTACTGAACTGCAGATGGTTCACCCCACGAACCAAGCACACTGGTCCCGACCCCCTGTACCCAGAGAGGAGAGGCCGCAAGAAGGTCCCAGAAGTCAGGGAGATCACACAGCGAGCTTCTCCCCCCACCCCATCCACAGCCCCGGGACAAAAGTCAAGGCAGGCATTAACCCTTCCCTCCCATGTTAACCCCCGACTGCCCAGTGACACAGCCGTGGGGCCAAGGGGATGAGAGAGAGGCATCCTCTGGGATCTCCGGCACTAGTTTTCTCTGCACACACACATCTCGTACTTCATAGCTGCCAACAACAGCTCCGGAAAATTCTTACTTGTCCCCAGGCCGCTGCTTTTACTGAAATGAACGCCAGTCCCATGGATCACTCAACCTCACCAGGCCAGTTAGAGAAAGCAGACAGGGGAGGGGGGCACTGCTGGGCCGTCCTGGACAGCGGGGGGCAAGACTGTCCGTAAGGACACACGTCCCCATCTGTCCCCTCTGCCTGACAGCCGCATCTGCACACAGCGGTCACCTGGGAGGCTGTGCGCACGCGCACAAGCACACACACACGCACACATACACACACGTACACACGCACATACACACACGTACACCTGCACAGAGGCACAGACGTATGAACACACATTCACACACATACACACGCACGCACACATATACACACATACACACACGTACACATGCACAGAGGCACAGACATACGCACACACACTCACACACGTACACACGCACGCACGCACGCATATACACACACATGCACACTGGCCCTGGGACCAACAGAGGGCTGGGCAAAGGGAAGGGTCCTACCACAGAGGCCGTGAGGCTCCGACTGCCGCCTCCCGGTGCTCCGGCTTGGGTCCTTGCGCTTTCTGTTGCCCCTGAGGCTGCCAAACCGCTTCATGGGGAGCTGGGTGTGCCGCGGGAGCCGGGCCAGGTGTGCATGCCAGGACTCGCGGTGGGCAGCGTCAGCCCCGGGTGGCCAGGGGCCAGGAGGGGCGCTGCATGGGCTGGCAGGCGTGGGGCCCGAGAGCTCAGAGAGGCCACCCGCGCGTGCCGGCCACAGCCTGGGGTCCCCAGCCAACGCCGGAGGGGTCACCCGCGGGGCCAGAAGCCACTGGACAGGCCGGGTGGTCCTCACCTCTGCACCCACCCGCCGGGGCTGCGGCAAAGCCGGAGCAGCCGCTGGCCTTAAGTAGGCAAGAAGCTGCCCCGGAAGCCCAGGCAGGTCTGTTTATATAGTTAAGGTCAGTCACACACTCAGGCGCTCGGGGCTTTTTCCTCCTGAAAATAAAAAAAAAAAAAAAGGGAGGGAAGACGAGCAATGGGAGGGCAACGCCGGCCGCTCATGTGTGGGTCTGCAGAGGTCCCTTTAAAAAGACTGTAAAAGGAAACCACTGGTCCAGACAATTCCTGGCACCGGTTGGCCAGAGCGCATTCCCATCATGACATGACATCACACAACTATTTTGATTCATGTGTTCCAGGGCTCCTTGGGGTCAGCAGGCTCCGGCTGCTTCTCGCTGAAGAGGCTGCAGATCCCTGGGGCTAGAAGTCGCTGAGCTCTCGGCTCCCTGGGATGAAAGAAGCAGTGACTGCCTCTGAGGAGGGGACGCGGGGTCCCCAGGGACTCACCAGGAGGGCCTTGAGCTCATGTCAGTGTGAACCAGGAACTAGCTAAGAACTGCAGAATGACAGGACCCAAGGGGACTTCAGAGATGTGATCCAACCCCCTCCCATGACCGACGGGGAAACTGAGGCTCCAAAAGGGTGTATGATTTGCTCCAAGTCCTGTAACCATTGGTGAGAATTCCAACTTCCTTCACCCCTAAGCCAAACCCCTGACCTAATAAAAACAAAAAACTTCTAGTGTGCGTGTGTTTTGCAACTAAAAATAAAACTTTTAAAAAGACAGGGGAAAATGTTCAATTCCTTTTGCTGATACCTTCACTACACTGAAGGGACCTGCCACTAATTAGCTTTGAGACCTTGAGAAAGTCACTCCTCGTCTCTGGTCCCAGTTTCCTCTTCACACCAAGGTGAGATCTGCTCATGTTAGGAATTCATTTCCTTCCAGAAGTCTGAACATCTAATGGCTCTTTGCCCTGCCTTTTCTTTCTGCTGAGACGGACGGAGATCCAGTGATCAAGTCTTTATAGCAGGATGCATTGAAGGGATACAGGAAATAGGTCTTGCCCTCAAGCTATGTGAAAACGACTCAGAGAGACAAAGAAAAATTATAATACTAACTGCATAAAACAGAGAAATGTGCTCAATGGCCAGCGGCCAGAATGCACAGTGTCATCAGCACAAAAGGATAGATAGAGAGGGGCAATCACATGACCCTGCTTGGAAAGCAGAGACTGAGTTGGCCTTGAGGGCTGGTGGGTCTGCAGTAGAGAGGAGAGGCCAGGCCCCCACTGCACCTGTGGCGGAACCTACAAGTCACAGAACAAGTCGCAAAGCCCACCTCCACTCGGGTTCTCCAGTGCACTAGTGGATTGTTATCTGTGTTAAATATGGCAGCCCCGACTTATCTGTGTTAAATACGGTAGCCCAAATTTAAGCTCTGAAAAAATCTAAGAAGGTAGGTTTTGGAGTTTCATATTTAGATTTTCTCTTTTTAAAAGAGGGAATCTAACTTTTTCCTGGTAGCTCAGCTGATAAAGAATCCGCCTGCATAACGGGAGACCTGAGTTCAATCCCTGGGTTGGGAAGATCCCCTGGAGAAGGGAAAGGCTACCCACTCCAGTATTCTGGCCTGGAGAATTCCATGGACTGCAGAGTCCATGGGGTTGCAGAGTCGGACATGAATGAACGACTTTCACTTTTTAAAAATATCAACCAGCTCAGGGACTTTCCTGGTGGTCCAGTGGCTGAGACTCTGTGCTCTCAACGCAGGGGGCCCAGGTTCTATCCTTGGTCAGGGAACTGGACCCTATATGCCTCAACTAAAGATCCCATGTGTTGTAAGTAAGACCCTGTGCAGCCAAACAGATAAATAAGTATTTTGAAAAATTAAAAAATCAATCTGGCATTTTTAAAAAATGGAAATGTTCTTCTGGTTTAAAAATGAAACAAAGCAGAGCTTCCTTAGAAAAGATTGCTAAACAAGAATTCTAGTAAGAAAGAGCCATATTTGATTAAAAGAAAAATGAAAGGCTTTGTCTAAACCAATGCAAGATTCTTATACTATATGAGAGACTACGTAGAAGGAGAAAACACTTCAGAGTTTAGCGACTAAAAGGGAATGAGTTTAAATTCGTGTGGGAAATAAACAGCAACCTGGGCACGTCCAGTGGCTCTGTACACAGCTTATACAGCCGTTCGCTCACCAAGTAGTTATTAAACCTCTACCAAATGAGCAGGACAGATGTTGATGGAGGGGATTAGAGCTACGAAAAATGCAAAGACATTCCTGTCCTCTAAGAATTATATTTTCATTAGTAAGATAATAAATACTGTTTGGGGAGTGCCTACCATATGTCAGTTGGAATGCTGACTATGAATTTATTTCATCATTCCCAGAAACCTATGGGGAAGTATTACTAACACCATTTTACTTAAAGCTGAATAACTCTTACTGTGCCATCTGTAGAGACGTGGATGGACCTAGAGACTGTCATACAGAGTGAAGTCAGAAAAGCACATATTGTATATTAACACATACATGTGCAATCTAGAAAAATGGTAGAGATGAACTTGTTTGCAAAACAGAAATAGAGACAGAGATATAGAGAACAAATGTATGGGTACCAAGGGGGCAAGGGGGCGTGGGATGGATTGGGAGATTGTGATTGACATATAAATACTAGGGCTTCCCTGGTGGTGCAGAGGTTAAAGCATCTGCCTGCAATGTGGGAGACCTGGGTTCGATCCCTGGGTCGGGAAGATCCCCTGGAGAAGGAAATGGCAACCCACTCCAGTATTCCTGCCTGGAGAATCCCATGGACAAAGGAGCTTGGTGGGCTACAGTCCATGGGTTGCAAAGAGTCGGACACGACTGAGCGACTTCACTCACTCACTCGAATACTAAAGAAAGCTGAGAGCTTTTGAACTGCGTTGTTGGAGAAGACTCTTGAGAGTCCCTTGGACTGCAAGGAGATCCAACCAGTCCATCCTAAAGGAAACCAGTCCTGAATATTCACTGGGAGGACTGATGCTGAAGCTCCAATACTTTGGCCACCTGATGCAAAGAACTGACTCATTGGAAAAGACCCTGATGCTGGGAAAGACTGAAGGCAGGAGGAGAAGGGGCGGCAGAGGATGAGATGGTTGGATGGCATCGCCGACTCAATGGACACGAGTTTGAGCAAGCTCCGGGAGTTGGTGAAAGACAGAGGAACCTGGTGTGCTGCGGTCCATGGGGTCTCAGAGTTGGACACGACTGAGCGACTGAACAAGAGCAACAACAAACAGATGACTAATGAGAAACTGCTGCAAGCACAGGGCACTCTGCTCAGTGCTCTGTGGTGACCTGAATGGGAAGGAAATCCGAAAAAGAGAAGATACGCGTACACGAGAGCTGATTCACTTTGTTGTGCAGCAGAAACTAACACAACACTGTAAAGCGATTATACTTCAACAAACAAAATAAATATGTAAAGCTCAGCAAGTCTCTGCAGGGCCAGAGCCCACTGCTGCTGCCCAGCTCTGGGCTCCATACCCTCTGGATTCATCCAGTAGGAACGTTTGACGCCTTCGGAGAGGAGAGTCAGGACGTGCAGTGCAGGCAGGGTGGAGGAAAGAATCCCTGGGTCCTTCGGGGTCACGGTTCTGTTACTGAGATGGCTACAGAATATTCTGAAAAGACACAGCAGAACTGGCCTGATTGAGCAAAAAGTTGTTTGAGGCCCAGAACAGTTCTCTGTCCCACAGGACAGAACCTGGGGAGCTCTGGATGGACGGAGCTGGGGAGCAGGGTTAAATGCAGCTCTAAGACAAGCCTGGGAGATGCAGANTCCTGAAACAAGGTGCCCAGCTTCTGCTGGGCGCCCCGATCCTGTCTGGATCGTCGGTCATCTTATCCGCCACGAGGCCTCCAGCTTAGGCAGATGGTTACCACCCAGGGTTCCCATGGAAACCACACCGTGGCTGAGAGGCTCCGACCGTCTCTCTGTTCTTCGTTCTGCCCCACGTGGTTCTCCGGGGTGGGTTCCGCTCCTCCGGCTCCTGGCGTCCACCCTCTCGCTCACGTTCTCGCTGCGTGACACCAGCTCCGGGGCTCACGCCGCGGCCCTGCAGTCGCTTGCCTTCTTCCTCATCATCGTCTACACGTCGTGCCTCCTGTCGCTGGCCGTGGCTGTTACGAACGTCGCCAGGCTCCAGGAGGCGCTGACCTACGCGGACATCTGTCTACACTCTGGCCTCTTGGCGCGGCAGCCCCAGGCTGGGAGGCCCTGAAGAGGCGGCTCTGGGGAGCCCTGGACAAGGAGCCGCTGGTCTCAGATTGTCGGTACCAACGACTACCATCACCGTGGAACAAGCTCCGAGTGGCGAGAACGCACAAGGTTTGGGTTCTTTCACCCTTTCCTTTCCCTTTTTTGTCCCCATCCTTTCTACACCCCATTAATTATTCTTCTAAGTCTTCATTGAATTTGTTACAATACTGCTCCTATTTTATGTTTTTTGGCCATGAGGAACGTGGGATCTTAGCTCTCGGACCAGGGACCGAACCCACACGCCCTGCACGGAAAGGCAGAGGCTTAACCACTGGACTGCCGGGGGACTCCCACCACTAGTCCTTTTTCGATTCCTCTCTGTTCCTACCATCCCTTCCACTGCTCCGAGTCCCTCGTCTGGGTCCCAAGGTGGACTAGGACGGTGGCCTCATTTCCTTACAAGCCCCCCTCACTCTCTGCACAAGCGGTTCTAATAATATTCTCCAAGCACCAGTTTTGTCTGTACTCCCTTTATGGAGGCCTGTAAGGGTTGTTAGTTGTCCTGTGGTCAACCTAAAGTTGTTATTTTTTAATGGTGACATGTTGTTGTTAGTTGTGAAGTTGTGTCCGACTCTTTGCAACCCATGAACTGCAGTACACCAGGCTTCCCTGCCCCTGGCTATCTCCTGGAGTTTGCTCAGACTGATGTCCATCTGGTTAGTGATGCTATCTAACCGTCTCTTCCTCTGCTGTCTGCTTCTGCTTTGGCCTTTGGTCGTTCCCAGCGTAGACCCAGCGTAGGTCTTCCCCGTGTCTCCCCACATGGGTCACCTGCCCTTCTCACCTCTGCTCTGCTCTCAGAGCTCAGCGTCTTGACTGCAGCCCAAGAAAGTTGCTTTCTGTCTCCTCCCCGCAGCCTGCCTGGAGCTTCCTCCTGTCCTTTCTCTGCTGTTCCCTCCTTTTGCGCCCCATTTATAACCAATTCCACCCTGGAGCCTTGTCATTTGGTCCCCCGGGAGCCTGAGGCTGTTGACGTGTTCTGCGCCACTGCAGGTCCTGTCCTGGATTCTGTGTGTTTGCCGTGTGTTGAACTAGGAGGAACTGTCTGATGTGGAGATGCTATTAGGTTTTGGCCAACAGAAGACAGAGAAAGCAAACCGAGAAAATTCGCTACAGTGCCCAATCTAGAGAATCTTGCCTTTCCTGTCTGCACATCCAGGAAGTGAACCCTGAATGTTGACACCTGGGACACCAAAGTCTCCAATTAAGTTGTTGGTGTGTATTTTATGATGCACCTAATGTATCAGTGAAGTGTTAACAAGCAAATAAGTAAAATAAACAAATACGCACATGTCGGAACAAAACCCAGCGCTCACGTACGATGCGCTGAGAACAAGCTGAGTAGACAAGGATAATTACTATCAACGATTAGGGAGTAAAGTTGAGTAACATGAGATTCAGTCCTTCTTGAGGTCCTACCTTGCTGACCATGCCAGACTGTTTTTCTTTTTTTTAAGACTTTCATCTTATTATTTGCAGTTCACAAACAGATGGACAGGCATTTCTCTTTCCTCACCTTCAAAAGCAAGGCCATCCTCAGCCAAGCTGTAAGAAATCTTTGTTTTCCTTTTGGAGATAAGCTTCGATATTTTCTGGAAGCTTCTACTGCCTCATGACCATGTAAAACTTCTTGGGAACTAGACGAGATGTAGGGCTTCCCTGGTGGCTCAGCTGGTAAAGAATCCACCTGCAATGTGGGAGACCTGGGTTCAATCCCTGGGTTGGGAAGGTCCCCTGGAGAAGGGAAAGGCTACCCACTCTAGTATTCTGGCCTGGAGAGTTCCATGGACTGTGTAGCCCATGGGTTCAAAAGAGTCGGACACGACGGAGCTACTTTCACTTGAAGATGAGCCATAAACGTATTCTACCCTGTGGGGCACGTGGTTTACAGACAACAGCTCGAGTCTGCCATTCCAAGTTCAAATAGCCACAGGGGAGAGAAACAAGGGCGTGCCTGTATCTCAGTGATTAATGTACAAAAATGAAGAAAGGTTTCAGGCTGGATTTTGTCCCGGACTGTCGTCTATTATTAGAGGAAGAGGCCGAAAGTGGGTTATTGCTTTGCTTGGGATGGCTGACCCTGATCCTCCAAGGGAATTAGGCTTGCTGCTAGTTAACCGTGCGGCTGGGCCGAGCATGATGAAAACCTGAGTTCCCACGACATGTCTGGGATCAACACACCACTGGGCCAGGAGCCCAGGGGAAGGCTACAGCCACGGCATTCAAGAAGCCCCTCCAAGGGGTAGGGTCCCTGCAGAGCAAAGGGCTGGCTCTCCTCCCGGGGAGAGAGCACCAGCCAACCTAGGTCCTCGCTGGACCCAGCAGCAGACGAGCACTCGGAACTGTAGCCTCTGTCTGCACTCCCTCTCTCTCTTTAAAAAGATATATTTTATTTACTTGTGTGACTACACTGGGTCTTAGTTGCCGCACGTGGGATCTAGCTCCTTGCCCAGGGGATTGAATCCGGGCCCCCCGCATGGGGCCCACAGAGTCCCAGCCACTGGACGCCCAGAGAAGCCCCTGCCATCTTCTCTCGCTCTTAATGGGTCTGAATCCTTTTCCTTTCTTTCCCTTTGAAAACAGCTCTCAGGATTTCTATCTTCCCCCTTTCTCCAAATAGCAGACAACGATGTTGACCACGCTTGAGCGTCACCTGGGGAGTCTGCGACACCTTTAGATCCTCTGTCAACAGACGATAGAGGAAGAGAACAGAGGAAATCTGCTGCAGTTCTTAATGTGGAGAATCTTAGCTCTCCCCCGGAAGTCACAGGATGGGAAGGACAGGGTGCAGACAGCACTGGAGGAGAAACGGGCGTCTCATCAGGCCGAGGCGGCGGGCTTGGTCCATCACACCCACATCCTTAGCGGTGACGCTCAGACACGATCCGGGAAGCAGGGGGATGCTGACTGCCATGTGTGGGGTGACTGGACCGAGCTCGACGAGGGCATCTTCGTGGACGTGGGAGGCTGCGTGTGCACACAGGCCGGGCAGTGGATGCAGAGAGTGGTGTGGGTGTGTCCTGCCTGCCAACTGGGCCTCTCCTCCTGGAACTTTCCACCCACCTCCAGGGCGGGCTCCTGGTCACTCTGCTTTAGCTGCTTGACCCTGCTTCCCAGCTCCCCCCTCAACAGGACCCCATTGGTTCAGAGATCCCAGCTGGGCTGATCAGATATCCTAGGATGAGGCATTTGGAGTGGTCAGTGGAGAGACGCAAAGACCGGGGATTCTCTGCATCTCTGTGAATTCTGGCCACCGAGCCTTCCAGAACCAGCCCGGCTCCTTCCCTTCCCGAGTCACGAGCATTCAGCTCCTCTTTGAATTCTGTAAATACACCCAACTCCTTCCATTAAACTGTATTCTTTGTTTTTATTTTTTAAAAAGTGAGTTGTGGGGCGGAAGTAAAAGGATGGGGGGCCAAAAATGGATTCAGAAACCAGGCTAGAAATGCTTCTCTTAACACCCTGAGTACAGAGTTGGTTCCAATATTCCCAGCAGACAATGCAGATGGGAAATTGGGTTGTTACACCATCACAGTCTATGACACACAAAAGCCATCCAGTTGCTCAGAAGTACAGCTATTCTTGGTACCGAGATGGGAAATTTCTCCCAGGGGTCTGTTGTGACAAAGCGTCCCCGCAACATCTTTTCACAGCATTCCATGGGCTGCCGCTTACAAGACCCTTCACACAGGCTGAGGGCGTTACCCTCAAGTTCAGGGTTACGAAATCAGTTCCTGGGCAGTGGGAGCGATGTACAGTCCAGGCACCTTGATGTGGGTGTAGATTCAAGCAGCAGGAGGAGTAGACAGATTGTATGCCCTCCACGCAAGCCTCACACCACATGCGATTGGAAAACCGGGGGACCAGGGCCCGAGGGGAGGACCCCATGAAGCAGGGCACGCGCTGCCTGTATACGGACCAGGGCCTTCACGCTTCATCAGCAGGCTGGGCAGGGCTGGTTTCCGGCTGGGGAAGGTCAAGGACGTGCTTCAAGGGGAACAGTATGGGCTACCGTCCCTGGTCTGAACACCCCCCCACCCCCGCAGAGAGCTTCTCTAAGGAAGCTGAGCCCCCACCCGACCTAATCAATGAGCGTCTTTTTACCAGCAGCCCCGGCCCCTCCTGGGTTCGATCCCTGGGCTGGGAAGATCCCCTGGAGAAGGAAATGGCAACCCACTCCAGTATTCTTGCTGGGAGAATCCCATGGACAGAAGAGTCTGGCAGGTGACTGTCTGTGGGGTTGCAAAGAATCGGACATGACTGAAACAGCTTAGCACCCAGGCATGCACGTTTTCTAGCCAAGCACACTGAGTGGCCTTTAAAATCACTGACCAGAAATGGGCAGCATGGACTCCTGGCACCAGGAGCTGAAGGTCGGGCATGCCTCCAGGACTCATATGCCACCTGCAGGCTCCCCCAGACCTCCCAGACTCTTGGGTGCTGCCTTCTGCCTTCAGAAGGACCCTGGTCTTAACAGGATGACCATCCCATGCCCACAAGTCAGTCCTCCACTCCCCAGCCAGTGACACGAACTGCAGGCCTTAGCTTCTCTGATGTCACCCATGTACTGGGTGGGATGGTTGTGTGTACTGTGCTAAGTCGCTCAGTCGTGTCCCACTCTGTGACCCCATGGACTGTAGCCCGCCAGGCTCCTCTGTCCATGGGATTCTCCAGGCAAGAATACTGGAGTGGGTTGCCATTTCCTCCTCCAGGGGATCTTCCCAAACCAGGGATCGAACCCATGTCTCCTGCACTGCAGGTGGATTCTTTACTGTCTGAGCCGCCAGGTATCCCCACCCCCCTACCCCCGCCAAATTCATGTCTTTTCCAGGAACCTCAAAAAGGCAACTTAAGTGGAAACAAGGTCACAGCAGATGTAAGGGATTCGGAGGAGGTCGTCCTGGGGTCGGGTGGCCCTTCACGCAAAGCAACTGTGGTCCTCAGAAGAAGGGAAGCGGCCCGTGGACACGGACAGACACACGGCGGGAGCGGGCCACGTGCCCACGGCGATGGAGGCAGATGCCAAGCGTTGCTTCCACGGGCCAGAGAACACCAAGGACTGCCGGCAACGCCAGGAGCTGAAAGGCCAGACTCTTCCCCAGCCCCTTCAGCAGGATCACAGCCCTGCTGAGAGCTTGGTTCTGGCGTCTGGCCTCTGGAGCCAGGAGAGAATAAATTCCTGTTGTTTAAGTCACCCAGTTTGGGCCACTTCGTCATGGCTGCCCCCACGAAATTAACACAACCTCATTCTGTTGTAACCAACCCAGGCCCGATGCGAGAAACAGGACGTCTGGTGACGGTCTGGTCTGACCGCCCTCCTCTGAGAGCTGGTGTGTGATGGAGTAGTTGAGGGTTTCAGGATCCCTGTTGAGGAAACGGGGGATGTTCTCTGGGGCACTGGGACATCAGGGCTAGGACACACCTGCCCCTCTGGCTTCACATGTAAGTTCCTAACCACACGTGGCCCGCGTCGTCTGCGTGAGGACCACCTCATCACAGGACGTCTGTACACTTACACGTGAGTTCAGTCATCACGGGGAGGACTTGAGGGGTGCTAGGAGCAACACCCCAAACCACAAAAAGAAGAGTCTCCCACCCTCCCTCGTAAGTCACAGAGGCTGAACACTGCATTGGTGCTGGCCTTGCGGACGGGGTATGGCTCCGACCTACAGGTCCTCCTGCAAATAGAACCGGGGACAAAGGAGGACTACTCCAGACCCGACGCCCGGGGCAAGCATGTTGCCCAAAGCGCCGTCTTCCTGAACAGGAACTTTCTCTGTCATCAGAGAGCGGCGTAACAAGTAGGGAGACGCAGTGAGAAACCGGAGAGGCGAAAAGAAACCGCCTGCTTTATGATTTGGGCCTACCCTGGTGGCTCCGTGGTAAGGAACCTGCCTGCCGATGCAGGAGACACGGGTTCAGCCTCTGGGTCAGGATGAGCCCCTGGAGGAGGGCATGGCAAAACACTCCAGGATTCTTGCCTGGAGAATCCCAGGGACAGAGGAGCCTGGCGGGCTACAGTCCATGGGGATCACAAGGAGTCTGATGCGACTTAGCAACTAAATAAGAACAATAACTTTATGGTTTGCCATAATATTTCCAGTTACGATCAACAGTGCTCAGTGGAGAATAGTTTATCCTTAGATCACAAATTCTCATGAGCCTAAAGAACTCTCTCTTAAACACACGTTTCTTGCCCCTGTTTCTCTTAACAGATGAACCCCAGCTACCCAGGACCCAAAACAAAGTCAGGATGTGCCAGAAACAAGTAAGCCTCAAATCCCTCAAATGTGGTCCCAAATTTGAGTCCCAAAGACTCAAATCCACCCTGGGGCAGGCCACAGCAGGGTATGGGGCCCAGTCTTAGCTTCACACCACTCCCGACTTCCAGCATTCCACGTGGCTGGTCTTACAGCCCTATCGGATGGCGATGTTTGCATTGACCCCCGCAAACCACGCCTGACGGGTTAGCGCAGAAAGAAAGGGACCCTGGTGGAAACCTGTTTTTCTGGAGCTCAATTTTTCTTGGGGGACGGACCCAGCCGCGCACACTCAGCACCATCGCTACAGCCACCGGCCAGAGGCGGCGTCCCCC
>SJYV01034348.1:1990835-2021928 GCA_006410875.1 Neotragus pygmaeus | reverse complement strand
GCCTTGCCTTCACTTCTCAAGAACGTGCATCTGTCCTTGAGGGCTGACCGCCCCGCAATAATGTTGCCGCTGCCGCTGCTGCTGCTGCTAAGCCGCTTCAGTCGTGTCCGACTCTGTGCGACCCCATAGACGGCAGCCCACCAGGCTCCCCCGTCCCTGTTGCCCTTCCTCAAAGGCGCGAGCAGACCTCAGGACCTGAGAGTCAGGGGGCCCGGGGCTCAGTCCTGGGGTCCTGGTGTGGGAAGGGATGAAGGTTTCATCTCCAAGCAGCGTCCACGTTGGAGTAACCGCAAGGGTTAGGGGAAAAAGTTAATGAGGCTGAAAACCTCTGAGGCTCACTTGGGTCAGGACTTGAAATCGCCACCAGTTATGGTTTGAAAAAGTGCTTGACTCCGTCTTCAAGCCAATGCACGTCATAGACTGGAGGGATTTCTAACGTGCCCTGCTGGTGGGTTTAGGAACCGGTATTCGCATCTCAATGGCTTCCCTCATAGCTCAGTTGGTAAAGAATCCGCCTGCAATGAAGGAGACCCTAGTTTGATTCCTGGGTCAGGAAGATCCCCTGGAGAAGGTATAGGCTACCCACTCCAATCTTCTTGGGTTTCCCTAGTGGCTTAGCCAGTAAAGAATCCGCCTGCAATGTGGGAGACNAAGAATCCGCCTGCAATGAAGGAGACCCTAGTTTGATTCCTGGGTCAGGAAGATCCCCTGGAGAAGGTATAGGCTACCCACTCCAATCTTCTTGGGTTTCCCTAGTGGCTTAGCCAGTAAAGAATCCGCCTGAAATGTGGGAGACCTGGATTCGGTCCCTGGGTTGGGAAGATCCCCTGGAGAAGGGAAAGGCTACCCACTCCAGTATTCTGGCCTGGAGAGTTCCATGGACTGTATGGTCCATGGGGTTGCAAAGAATCAGACACAACTGAGTGACTTCATTTCACTTCATTCACATCTGAGCGCCTGGGCCTGACCTGCTCACCCCTTGCTGGACCACCAGGGGTGTTACTGAGCCCCCGCCAAGCTTGTGTCTCCTCCTGGGTGGAATGAAGGGCCTGCCTCGCCCCTCACGGCTGTCTGAAGGGGCATTGGCCAGACCTGACCCACAGGAATCACCTTTGCACATGACTGGCTGCCGTCCTCTGGGGAAGCCTGCAACACAGGAGCCAGAGGGCCTCGGGCCACCCACTCTGCAGCAGGAAAGGAAAGCCACTTGTCCACTGGGTGCTGGGGCAAGGACGAAGCCTGGCGGGAGTCGGCCAGCAGGCTGAGACCCTGGGCTCTGCAAGGCAGGTGACCCCAGGTGCGCTGAGAAGGGAGGGAAGAGAGCGGCCTCTGTGTCTCTGTCCACCTGGGGTGCCTGTCCGGGCCCGGGACCCTGTGAGCACTTCCACCACTAGAGGGCACCCTGAGCTGGGCTTGACGTTCAGTCGCTCAGTCGAGTCAGCTTCTCTGCAACCCTACGTACTGCACCACGCCAGGCCTCCCTGTCCATCACCAACTCCTGGAGCTTACTCAAACTCATGCCCATTGAGTCGGTGACACCATCCAGCCATCTCATCCTCTGTCATCCCCTTCTCCTGCCTTCAATCTTTCCCAGCATCAGGGTCTTTTCCAATGATTCAGTTCTTTGCTTCAGGTGGCCAAAGTATTGGAGTTTCAGCTTCAGCATCAGTCCTTCCAATGAATATTCAGGACTGATCTCCTTTAAGATGGACTGGTTGGATCTCCTTGCTGTCCAAGGGACCCTCAAGAGTCTTCTCCAACACCACAGTTCAAAAGCATCAATTCTTCAGTGCTCAGCTTTCTTTATGGTCCAACTCTCACATCCACACATGACCACTGGGAAAACTATAGTCTTGACTAGACGGACCTGTATTGGCAAAGTAATGGCTCTGCTTTTCAATATGCTGTCTGCACTTGATGTTCAGTCGCTAAGCTGTGTCTGCTTCTCTGCGACCCCATGAACTGCAGCATGCCAGCCTTCCCTTCACCATCTCCAGGAGCTTGCTCAAACTGACGTCCATCACGTTGGTGATGCCATCCAACCATTTCATCCTCTGTCAGCCCCATTCTCTCCCTGCTCTCAATCTTTCCCAGCAGCAGGGTCTTTTCCAATGAGTTGGCTCTTCCCATCAGGTGGCCAGAGCACTGGAGCTTCAGCTGGGCTTATGGTCCCTTAAAGGAAGGGATGCCCTTGTGGGGACTCTCAACCACACTCCCCCTTCTTCCTGAGACCCTCTGCCCTGCGATAAAGGACCAGTGTGGCCATGGGGGCAGTGCAGAATCCTTATGCCCAGTGGGCTTCGGAGGCAGAGGCCGAGCTTCATCAGAACCATGGAACTCTAGCTCTGCTTGAGTTCAAGGGTTTCTTTTTCCAACCATGTGATACAGGAAGCACAAATCCACTACCCACTGACCTACGGGCTCAGGCATTCTGAAGCTTTTCTGAATCCCATGGATAATTCACATGGAGCAGCTTTCCAAGCGGTGGGCGGCAAGTGTCTGTGGACACAGGCTGGGGGTGGTCACAACGGCAGGCCCAGGGATGGAGGGTGACCCCACAGCAGGATGGTACGAGCAAGGATTCTGGACACAGACACAGGAGCTGAACACCGGCTCGGTTTCCAGCAGCGACCAGCCACCTAGTGTCAGCGTCCTCGGGTGTCCACCAGGGGCAGCAGGCCAGCCTGCAGGGCCAGGGGCCAGTGTCAGCGTCATCGTGTGTCCACTGGGGGCAGCAGGCCGGCCTGCTGGGCCAGGGGACGACTGGGTACCCGGCACGGCAAACTCCCGCCTCAGGTCCCGACCCACGGTACACGCCTCGGCCTCTTCACTCAGCTCTCACTGTCCTGAATTTGGCCCCAGTAGATCCTCGGTTAGGTGTGGAGATTCAGAGAGGCAGGGCTGGTTTAGGGAGAGGCTCCACGTGCGGGGTGTGGCTTCTTGGATAGCTCAGCTGGTAAAGAATCTGCCTGCAGTGCAGAGGACCTGGGTTCGATTCCTGGGTTGGAAAGATCCCCTGGAGAAGGGATAGGCTACCCACTCCAGTATTCTTGGGCTTCCCTGGTGGCTCAGCTGATAAAGAATCCACCCGCAATGCGGGAGACCTGGGTTTGATTCCTGGGTTGGGAAGATCCCCTGGAGAAGGGAACAGCTACCCACTCCAGGATTCTGGCCTGGAGAATTCCACGGACTGTACAGTTCATGGGGGCGCAGAGTCGGACACGACTGAGTAACTTTCACTCAGTCACTCCATGTGGGGTGTGAGAACCTAAGCCTCCTTAGAGGGGACGCCACGGAGGCTCTGCAGCATGGGGCAGGCACAGTCATTTAGGGCCGACGTGCTGGTGGCCAGTCACCATCACTCCCCGGGTACCCCTGAGCCCAGAGCTCTGTGCTGGCGGCCAGTCACCATCACTCCCCGGGTACCCCTGACCCCAGAGCTCGGAGAAGGCACCAACTGGGACACAGTGAAGGCCACAAAGCCAGTCAGTCGTGGGCGGGACATCAGGCCCACGGCCTTGACCCTTGCACCACATACCTCCCGGGAGCAGCCTGGCAACGTGAAGCAGAAGAGGAGTCAAGGTCAAGTGTGAGGACAGAGGCAGGCAGTCATGTTAACCCCGCGGATGTCCCCTCCACACTGCACAGTGAGCTCGGCCTGGGGAGGAGGAACGGCTGACCCTCGTTCCACGCAGAGGACAAGACGTGGGGAAGGTTGGGGTCCCCATGAGGCCATGGAGAATGGCAGGGAAGACGAGGCTGGCCTGAGAGTGAGCCAGAGCAGGGAGAGCCTGCAAAAAGGGGCACGGTGGGTCACGGGGCCCCAACCAGAGAAGGCGGCGAGAGCTGGCGGGCTGTGGACAGGCCGAGGGGCAGAGACATCCCAGGGCCAGGGAAAGAGGAGGTGGAGCTGGGAGGACAGACAAACAGCCACCCACTTGGGCCACCACGGACAGCTCACGGGGGAAAGCTGAGCCAGCTGCCGCGGGGTGGTCAGTCTCACAGGGCCCGGGGTGCCGGCTTGAACCCTATCTGAAGGGCAAGCGGTGCCCCAGGATTCTCCAGACTGGGAGTCCATGCTATGCTCAGAATTCCAGGCTGATGGAATCAGGCCTCAGCTGTCAGCTTGAGGAGGGGGCCCCAGAGAGCAGACTGTCCCCCAAACATGGCCAAAAATGGTGGCCCCAGCTCAGCCTTGTCCACAGGAAGCGTAAGGACTGGTCTTGAGCCGTGACCGCGAGAAGGTGGGCACAGAGCTGGCCTCTGGGTCTGCTTCCTGCAGGGTGGGTGGGGGTAGGAGCCCCAGGGACAGGGCCTGTGCCTTCGAGCAGGATGCAGCTAATATGGAACTTTGCTAACGCAATGGCACGTTGCCTTGGGTTTGGATGAACCAAGGGCCCAGAGCCACCCCAGCGCCTGCTGGCTCCTCAGAGCTACAGATGGGAACTCAGGGCACAGTGGGTAAGGCTGCCAGGCCCACCTCTGTCCACGGCTGCAGGGGGCGCCACGGGGCAGGGCCCAGCCCCCCGACTCTCAGGTCTCAGCTGCGTCCCAAGGACGCAGGGGAGGGGAGAAGAGAGGTGCAGGGGTGGAGGTGAAGGGGCTGGCCTGGCGGTGACTGACAGCCGACTGGCGGGGGCCTCTTGGGAGCTTGTGGGAAATGGGCGAGGATAAAGGAGGTCACAGGCAAGGGGCGCCAGAAAAAGGGGGGCTGAGTGAAACAAAACCTCGGAGGGAGGATCTGTAGGCCAGGAACACCCTCCCCTGGAGTCTGACTCAGGCTAGGGAGGTGGGGAGGTCAGGCCTGGCAGGCAAGGGCTGCGTCCAGCGAGCTGATGGTGGGGTGTCCCAGCTGGAGCCCCCGTGTACTCCAGACAGAAAGGGGGCAGGTGTTCTCAGCAGAGGAGCCAGAGGGGTGGTACGCGTGGCCAGTGATGGATAGAAGTACCCGAGTGCAGTCTAGGGCCCAGCTGAGTGCAACACTCCCCAAGGCTCAGATAAACAGGACGTGGGTGCACCCCTCCACAGCGCTCCAGACGAGGGATGTCCTGAGTCACAGCCGTGTTGCCAGACCGCCCTTGAGCACCTGCCCTGGGCCGGGCACCCATCTGTGTCTGCTCTACGGACGGGCTCATTTCATCCTCACAAGGGAGGTGAGCGCTGTCACGAGCCCGGGTTTGCCGACAGGAAGACAGGTTCACAGAGAAGGTCCTATCCCAGGTCACACCTCAGGGAAGCTGCCAGGAAAGACGAACAGAGGGGCCAGGCTCCTTGTCCCAGGATCAAGGGGCACAGGCAGGAAAAACCCACGGTCACTCGTTGCGGGGGTGGGGGGTGGTGGATTGCCGGGCATTCCACAGACTCCCCCAGGTCCCGGCCACCCTGGCTGACCCGGAGTGACCGCGGTGCTCTTGAATGATCTGGGGACGTCAAAGGCACGTCCCTTCCTCTCGATGCAGGCCCGGGAGCTGCACGTAGAGCTGTGTGGAGGCGAGCTGACCAGAAGCCCTGGTATCCTGAGATATCTTCTGTGACAAAGGGCTGCCCCCTCTGGGGGCAGGGGAATCCGACTGGGGACAGGTTGGGACAGCAGACAGACTGCCGTCTCAACTGATGCTTGGGAGCCTGGGCCCTTGGCTCTCAAGCCCAGAGCTCCCAGAAAGGGGAGCTCAGCCGTGGCCCCTAGATCGTGGAGGAGGCCACCCAGGGTCCCGCCCACGTTCAGCTTGGCGGCCACGGAAGATGTGCAATGCCCCGAGGAGACGGGGACCTCAGTCACAGGGCACAAGGATGCCGAGATGAGCTGGGAGGCGCAGGACCTGTCCCGCTGGGACACTCCCCTGCACGGCCTGCCCCGCCAGGCCCAGAGCAGGGGGTCCGGATGCAGCACTGCACACACTGGGCGGAGCACCAGGCAACCCAGACTGGACCCAGCCCAGCTGTGAGGCAGCCCGAGGCCTGGGGGAAAGTCTGTTTACCATTCTCTGCTCTCGAGACACCGCTTGCAGTGCTCCCCGCAAAGGCACGACAGCTAGGCCTCCTGCCAGCCCTCCGCCTGCACTCACCCCCACCGCAGGCTGCCTCGACCTCCCCATTCCTGCCACGGCCGCTCCACCCATCCCAGGACACGCACGCCTCAGGCTGCCGGCCCTCCACCAAACTTGAGCAGGAAAAATGGACCCGTGGGAGAGGGGANATGATTTTTAAAATAACTAGTATTAACAAAGATATAGGAAAATTTTAATCCTTGTGTATTACTGGTGGGAAAGTAAATTTGTTCAGCCACTATTGAAAACATGTTGACAGTTCCTAAAAAATATTGAAAGCAGAATCACGATGTGACTCAGTAATTCTCCTAGATATATATCCCTAAGAATCAAAAGAATCAAAAGTAAGGACTCCAACAAATACGTGTGCATACATTTTCATAACAACACTGTTCACGGAGTCGCCAAAAGTAGGGAAAAGCTCAGTGTCCATAAATGGATGAATAGAAAGACAATTTGACGTATATCCATATAATGGACTATTATTTAGTCATAAAAAAGAATAAAGTGCCGATCCATTTCATATAGATGAACCCTGAAAACATTAAGTAAAAGAAACCAGACACAGAAGGCTACACATTGTATGATCCATTTATATCAAAAATACAAATTAAGCAAATTCATAGAGATAGAAATTATATTAGTGGTTACCAGGGGCTTAGATAAGGGGGAAATGAGAGATAAAATGCTTAATGGCTGTGGAGTTTTGTTTGGGGAGTGATAGAAATTTTTTGGAACAAAATAAAGCTGGTAGTTGCACATGTTTCTANCTGAGCTCAACGTGAACTCTTCAGCCTCACCTCTGCCCGCTTTGGGCATTCAGTGACCAGGGAGGAGCCCCGAGGGAAGGGAAGAAAAGGGGGTGAAGCCTGGAGGGTGAGGGTGGGCTCAGCCGCAGCCAGGGGCACAGGAAGGAGAAGTCTGTCTCGGGCTCGAGCTGAGTGAATCCGGTCTCCGTGGCACCTCCGGTGAGCTCGGAGAAGCTGGGAGGAAGGGAGCCTTACCTTACGAGACGGAGGCTTTTCTGAACTCTCCAGGTCTCCATCCAGGAGCGGCATGGCAAAGGAACTCAGGTCCTAGGACAGAAAGAGGGCACGGGGTCAGTGACCTGGACCCTCGGGGGCCCACCTGGCCGCGTCTGGGACCGCATGTGGGTCTCCGAATGTATTCCCAGCCCCTTGCTGAGTCCTCCTCGAATGTCAGCCACCAGGGAGGGAGCGGACGGCCAAGAAGGTGGAAGGAGGCAGTGGAGACGCCCGCCCTGGGCCCCCTCAGGGATCCTGCCTGCTCTCGACCTTTCCTCTCGACCCCCCAGGGAAGGAGCAGGAATAAGGCACCTGGACTGCAGGGCAGGAGGGAGAGAGTGAAGGAGGAAGGCTGGGGAGGGAAGGGAGAGCCCACTGGGCACTTTGGGGAGTGGCTGATGGCCGGACGCCATCTCCTGGCACAAACATGGCCCGAGGATGTGTGTCCTCCTGGGAAGAGGACGGGGCTGTGTGCTGGGGGCTGGCCACCAGGACAAAGCGCTCAGAAACATCTGATGCCATCGTGGCCCAGAGAGATGGCCTTGCGGCAGGGCGGGGTAGGACGGGGTGGGGTGGTGGACTGCACAGACTCATCGTGTCTGAAATGATGAGACCCTCACCGTCTCCTCCTCCTCCTGTCTCCTGCCCGGTGGACACCTCCATGCGAGGCAGAAACCCCACTTGGGCAGCCCTCCACCAGGAGAAACTGCCTGCATCCCGAAACTTCTATTTTATTTTATCCTTGTTAACGGCAGTAAAATATATGTAACAAAGATGTGGGCTTCTCTCGTGGCTGAGTGGTAAAGAATCCACCTGCCAATGCAGGAGATGTGGGCTGGATCGCTGGGCTGGGAAGATCCCCTGGAGAAGGAAATGGCAAACCACTCCAGTATTCTTGCCTGGAAAATACCATGGATGGAGGAGCCTGGCGGGCTACAGTCCACAGGGTCCGAAAGAGTTGGACACGACTTAGTGACTAAACAACAACAAACACAAGATTTACCATCTTAGTCATTTCAACTCGGTGGACTTGAGCACATTCACATCGCTGTGCAAGCAGCCTCCAAGGCCCTTTCTTTTCTGCAAAGCGAAACTCCACAGGCGTTCGACAACTGTGCTTCTCCCCCAACCCTTCCCCCCACATTCTACTTCCTGTCCCTATAAATGTGACAGCTCTAGGGACCTCCTAGAAGTGGAATCGTGCAGTATTTGTTTTTCTTGTTACTGGCTTATTTCCCTTCACATCATGTCCTCAGTTACATTCATGTTGTAGCATGTAACAAAATTCCCTTCCTTTTAAAGGCTGAGTAATGTTCCATTGTGATTGCAGCCATGAAATTAACAGACACTCGTTCCTTGGAAAGAAAGTTATGACCAACCTAGACAGCATATTAAAAAGCAGCAATGTTACTTTGCCAACAAAGGTCCATCTAGTCAAGGCTATGGCTTTTCCAGTAGTCATGTAAGGATGTGAGAGTTGGACTATAAAGAAAGCTGAGCACTGAAGAATTGATGCTTTTGAACTGTGGTGTTGGAGAAGACTCTTGAGAGTCCCTTGGACAGCAAGGAGATCCAACCAGTCCATCCTAAAGGAAATCAACCCTGAATATTCACTGGAAGGACTGATGCTGAAGCTCCAGTACTTTGGCCACCTGATACAAAGAGCCGACTCACTGTAAAAGACCCTGATGCTGGGAAAGATTGAAGGCAGGAGGAGAAGGGGACAACAGAGGATGAGATGGCTGGATGGCATCAGTGACTCAGTGGACATGAGTTTGGGTAAACTCCAGGAATTGGCGATGAACAGGGAGGCCTGGTGTGCTGCGGTCCATGGGGTCACAAAGAGCTGGACAAGACTGAGTAACTGAACTGAACTGAACTGAACTGAATGTTCCACTGTATGGATAGACCACATTCTGCTTATCTAGTCATCTATTAAGGAATTGGAAAAGACCCTGATGCTAGGAAAGACTGAAGGCAGGAGGAGAAGGGGATGACAGAGGATGAGATGGTTGGATGGCTTCCCTCACTTGATGGACATGAGTTTGAGTAAGCTCCAGGAATTGGTGATGGACAGGGAAGCCTGGCGTGCTGCAGTCCATGGGGTCGCAAAGAGTCGAACATGACTGAGTGACTGAGGTGGGTTGGTTCCACCTTTCGGCTACCATGACTAATGCTGCTATGAATACAGGTACTATGGATTGAACATCCCAATACCCCAGAATGTGACTGTACTTGTAGAGCCTTTGAATTATGATAATATGAAGCTACACAGGTGGGCCCTCCGTAAGACCTCAGTCCAATATGATTGTGTCCATAGAATAAGAGACCATTAGGATAGACCCAGAAGGAAGATCATATGAACACACGGAGAGAATGGCCATCTATGAGCCCCAATGAGAGAGGTCTCAGAAGTCACTCACCCTGCTGAAACCTTAACCTTGGACTTCTAAGCCTCAAGAATTGTGAGAAAATAAATTTCTGCTATTTAAGCCACCCAGTCTGTGACACTTTGTTACGGCAGCCCTAGCAAACTAATACAACAGGTGTACAAATATCTCTGCAACCCTGCTTTCGGTTCTTTTGGGCATAGACTCAGATGTGGAATTGCTGGACTATACAGTAATTCTATTTTTACTACTCTTGAGGAACCCCCGTACTTCTTCCATAGCAGCCACACCATTTTATACCTCCACCAAGGGTGCCAATTTCTCCACATCCTCACTGGACACCTGCTATTTTCTACTTTGTTTTAGTTGTTGCTGTTTTAGCCATTCTAATGGGTGTGAGATGGTATCTCAATGAGGATTTGATTTGCATTTCTGTAATGATTACTGGTGTTGAGCATCCTTTCACATACTTGGCCATCTGTGCGTTTTCTCTGGAAAAATGTCTATTCAAGAAGTCCTTTGGCCATTTTTAAACCAGGCTGCTGGCTGGTCGAGTTGATAGGAGTTCTTTACGTCATCTAGATATGAGTTCTTTATCAGATATATGATTTGTGAGCATTTTTTTCTCCTTCTGTCGGTGCCTTTTCACTCTCTTGACTATGTTCTTTGTTGCACAGAAGTTTCTAATTCTGATGTAGCACAATTTCTCTGTTTTCACTTTGCTGCCTGCGCTTTGGGCGTCATAACCTGGGTTTGATCCCTGGGTCAGGAAGATCCCCTAGAAGAGGAAATGGCAATCCACTCCAGTATCCTTGTCTGGAGAATTCCATGGACAGAGGAGCCTGGTGGACGACAGTCTATGGGGTCACAAAGAGTTGGCTACTGCTGAGCAACTAATACTTTCACTTTGGCGTCATGTCCAAGAAATCACCAAATCCAATGTCATAGAGGAAGCTTTTCCTCTATGTTCTTTTTTAAGAGGTTTTTTTTTTTTAATAAATTCAAACTTTTTTATTTGCTCAATGTGGAAAATATCAAAATCACAAAACTGAGGAAAATCAACTTTGTTTTATGTAAACTATAAAAGGCCAACCAAAGTCAAATCATATTTGATAAAATGAACAATTTTAAATTAGAAGCCAAGATATAATGTTTGTTTCCCAGAGAAGCCCTAGGTATATAATAACTTTTAGTTTGTCTTTTATTAACAATGTTTGGGCATACTAGTTTCACCTTTTTAAAATGCTGCTTTTAAAGCAACAATGGAGGTAAGAAAATATCCTTTACTCCTGAAAATATTTTTAGCATGGTCTTATTTAGTTGCTAAGTCATGTCCGACTCTTTGCGACCCCATGGACTGTAGCCTGCCAGGCACCTCTGTCCATGGAATTTCCCAGCAAGAATCCTGGAGTGGGTTGCCACTTCTCTCTCCCATTTCCTAAGAGTTTTATAGCTTTAGCTCCTATATTTAAGTCATCGATCCACTCTGAGTTATAGAAGCTCCTCCCCCCATATCAGAGATTTCACCTTCCAAGGTTTCAGTTAGTTGAGGTCAACTGGGGTCTAGAAACATTTAATGGAAAATTCCAGAAATAAGCAATTCCCATATTTTGAATCTCACGCCACTCTGAGTAAGCTGATGAAACCTTGTACCATCCTGCTCCGTCCCGACCGGGACGTGACTCGCCCCTTTGTCTGCCGTGTACCCTCACTGCACACGCGCGCCTCGCCCACCCAGCACTCAGCAGCCGTCTCGGTTATCAGCTCAACTGTGGGTGTCGGTGCTTGTGCCCAAGCGGCTCTTCTTTTCCTTAATAGTGGCCCTGAGGTGCTAAAGGGGTGATGCTGGCTATTCTCTTACTCTACTGGATATTCTCTCTGCTGGATAGTCTCTTACTCTGCCTACTTTACACATTAAAGTTTGCCGTAGCTATGTATGTGCAGGAAGAGCAAAGTACGCACAGGGCTCAGCACCACCTCAGCCACTGTCAGTCTTGGAACCTAGCCCCGTGGATAAGGTGAAACTACCATAATTTTTGTATATAGTGTAAGGTGAGAGCCCAACTTTATCTCACATGTCAATATCCAATTTTCCCAGCACCATGTACGGAAAAGATTATTTTTTTCTCTAGTGAATGGTCTTAGCATGCATGCAGTCGCGTGCGTACTCAGCTGTGTCTGATTCTTTTTGACCCCATGGACTGTAGCCTTCCAGGCTCCTCTGCCCATGGGATTTTCCAGGCAAACGATACTGGAGGGGGCAGCCACTTCCTCCTCCAGGGGATCTTCCTGACCCAGGAATTCAACCTGCAAATCTCTTGTGTCTCCTGCATCGGCAGGTGGATTCTTTACCACTTTTTCACCCAGGAAGCCAATAGCCTTGGCACTCTTGTTGAAAATCATATGGCTGTATACATATGGCAGGGTTTCTTTCTGGACTCTGTTCTCTTCCATCAGTCTGTCTTTATGCCAGTACCACGCTGTTCTGATGATTGTAGCTCTGTAATAAGTTCTGAGGTCAGGAAACGTGAGGCTGCTGATTTTGCTCGTTTCTTTTTCTCAAGATAGTCTGGCTTCTTGGGGTCCCTTGAGAGTTCATATAAATTTAAGGATGGCTTTTCTGTATCTGAAATAGGGATTCTGACAGGGATGACACTGAAGGTGTAGGCGACTTTGGGTAATACTGACATCTTAACAATATTAAGTCTACCAATTAATGTACATGGGATGTCTCTCCATTTATTCATCTTCTCTGATTTCTTTCAGCAATGTTTTGTAGTTTTCTGTGGATCTACCCTTGCTTTTCAGGTTTCCCTGGTAGCTCAGCTGGTAAAGAATCTGCCTGCAATGCAGGAGACCCCAGTTTGATTCCTGGGTTGGGAGGATCCCCTGGAGAAGGTATAGGGTACCCACTCTAGTATTCTTGGGCTGCCCTGGTGACTCAGACAGTAAAGAATCTGCCTGCAATGCAGGAGGCCTGGGTTTGATCCCTGGATTGGGAAGATCCCCTGGAGGATGGCATGGCAACCCACTCCAGTATTCTTACCTAGAGAATCTCTATGGACAGAGGAGCCTGGTGGGCTACAGTCCATGGGGTTGCAAAGAGTCGGACATGACTGAGCAACTAAGCACAGAACCCTTGCCTTTTTAACCCCTCCTACCCTCCCCAGGCTCTGCTGAGGGGTCCAGGTCTTCACCTCCTTTTGCCCAGCCCTCCTTTGGGTTTCCTATTTGTTCTCCAACAAATCTTTCAACTTAGCTAGTTTCAAGGCATCTGCAAACCTCTGCTAAAACAGTGATTCCTAAAACTGTGGCCTCATAATGCGGGCCCCTCCCCTAAAGCCTCAGGGACTCCACTCCACTATGGCCAGCAAGTCCACTGTGACATGCTGGCAGTCTCTAATAACGTAGGCAGATTCCAGACTCAGCCCACTCTGGGGTGGTTCATTTCAGTGTCTCAAGCGGGCTGCATGTTTGAGTCACCTTTGGAGCCTGGGTCCCACAGCACAGGTGAGTCCGACTGGTCTGCGGTGTAGGGCAGGCTTCACGGTGATTCCGCCCAGGCAAGAGCCACCGGCTTCCCATGGGTGATTCACCATCAGGAGCCTTTGCCAGGCCCCACAGCCTCTAATCCAGGCCTGGTGGGACTTGCCACCCTCCACAGCCTGATTTCTGATGCCCTCTATACCCTGCCTCTTCTCATCAGGCACCCAGACAGGCTCTTTATGGTGTTTTAAACAGGCTATGTATGTATGGACACTTTGGAGGGCCATCGCAACTCCTCCAAGGTGGCAGCTGAAGGTCACCCTTCACCAGTGGCCAACTCCCTTCCTTGGACAACAGGCCCCGTGTCACCTGGGCCCCTGCAGCCAGCCTCTAGCGTGGAGCTGACAACCGCCTCTGAAGCTCCAAGCCTTTTCCTCCTGGCCACGCACCCTCGGACCCCAGCCCCGATCCTGGTTCACAGGGTGAACTCCTACTAGCCTGCAAAGCCCAATGCAGCCGCCACCTCTGGCCTGGCCAGGACCCACCCTCAGGGAGAATCCATTCTCCTCTTATCTGTGCCCCCCGAACCTTCCAACAGGACTCACGGCGCTGTACTACAACCATTTATCTGTCTATGTCTCACCGGACTGTGGACCAGTCCAGGGCCAGGGCTGAGTTTTCATCTTGCGATTCCGTGCCCTGCATTTGCCCTGTGCAGCGCGTGGGCAGGCGTCTCTGAATCAGCTCCCGGACGGAGGACCCCCTGCCTGGGCAGCATGCATGGGGGCTTGCCCGGCCTGTGCCAAGGGGCCGGCTGGCCAGTGGGCCTCGTGGTCACAGCTCACGGGGGAGGAAGAGGAACCAGGTGTGGGCGCTTACCTCCCCCTTTAATGAGTACATTCCTCTGCGGTTTCCAATAATCATCACTCTGGGACATTCGTTCAGCCCGGCTGTACCCAGACGCCCGGCGGGCACATGCCCATCTATTCTTCAGGGAACCGTCACGTGCCAGCGACTGAGGCCCCGGCAGTGGAGTGACTCGGGACAAGACAGTCTTGAGACAGCTGAGGCCAGGACGGGGTATCATCCCCACCCCGGGCTGGGCATCACCCGTCCCACCCCAGAGTGAGCCCAGGAGAGGCTGGCAGAGACCAGGGCAGCACGCAGGGTGTTTCGCCCGGTCAAGCATCCCCATGGCTAAGCCTCTTGGCACCCGTGGCAGGCTTTGCTGGAAGGCTCCCTCACCCCACATTCCACGATTCTAATCTCACCTCCCCCAGCTTACCAGGAAACAGGGCACGCCTCGGAGACTGGTGTGGGAAAATCTGCAGCTGTGACCACAAGCCTGCTGGCCGGTGCGTGAGTGGGACCTGGTCGCTTAGCTTGGGTGAAGTTCCAGAAGGCCAGGTGCCGGGAGCTTGCCCAGGGCTTCTAAACATTTAAACGNACTGGTGTGGGAAAATCTGCAGCTGTGACCACAAGCCTGCTGGCCGGTGCGTGAGTGGGACCTGGTCGCTTAGCTTGGGTGAAGTTCCAGAAGGCCAGGTGCCGGGAGCTTGCCCAGGGCTTCTAAACGTTTAAACGCCTCCTGGAGCTCTGGGTCTCACTGCTGTAGCCGCCCCGGCCAACTCTGAATTTCTCCCCATCAGCAGGTGCTCAGACCCTCCCTGGGCACTGGGGGGCCAGTTCGCTGAACTACCAAGAGACGGCTCTGTCCTTGGGGACAGTCCCCGGCTGCACACGTATTTTAGACCCTGACCACGTGCTCTGGAGAGGACCAGCAGGGTCCCTGGGGAAAGTGCATTTTCAGGATTCGGGCTAATAAAGTCACCTGTCACGGAAGCCACAGGACAAAAGAGGAAAGCCGCAGGTTTGAGAAAATTCCCACGATGCGAGCTGACCTGAAAAGTAGCTTATTTATTACTCTCCCATCTCTGCCCCTCTTCAGAATTTCAGGCAAAAGTCAAAGATCTCAGCAGCAGGGTTGTCATTGATTTGCCATTGGTATGTCCCTGGGTTCGATCCCTGGGTCGGGAAGGTCTCCTGGAGGAGGAAATGGCAACCCACTCCAGTATTCCTGCCTGGAAAATACCAGGGACAGAGGAGCCTGGCGGGCTACAGTCCATGGGGTTGAAAAGAGTCGGACACGACTGAGCGACTAACACTTTCATTTGTTTTCATGTCCTTAAAAACTTTGAGTCTTTGCCTCATAGGGTCTTCAGAGCAGCCCCGACAAGTAGGAAAGGCAAGTGGTTTCATGCCAGTCTACAGAGAAGATATTAAGGGGTCAGAAAGCCGAAGCCATTTGCTCAAGGCAGACAAGTGCACCATGGCAAACAGGCTCTGTAAACCAGGTCCACTTGCTCCCACCTCCTTGGGATGACTCAGCTCCATTGACAAAAACAACTGGGTCTCAGAAGGTACCCAGGGCTCTTCAGTGACAAAGACGCCGGGCTCTTCCGTGCACAGTGAGGTCTCAAGGGAAGAGCAAGGATGGAGGAGACTTGGTACAGTTCAATGGTTCACTCCCAAGGCAGTGTGTGATATTGCTTCTTCAAGGTCTACTACATCTTCATCTAATGGAAATTTATACAATCTTTATCCAGAACAGAGGTCATAATAAAAAATTTTGTATAAAAAAAAATAAAGCAATGCACCTAACACAACATTGTAAATCAAGCGTACTTCAATAGCAGATTTTTAAAAAGGAATTCATGCCAATGTTGCAAAGGCCTGAAAAGTATCAAGCGTCCCACCACCAGATGCAATCACCCCGTTTTGTAGAGTTTGGGGTCTCATTTACAGCTTGCCCACTCTTCCAGCCACTTATCCCAACCTTTCTCCATACTGTTTACAACCATCTGATGTCTCAGAGCCTTGACAGCAGGCGTGTTATCGATCAGATGGAGTTCTGCGCTTTCAGCATTTCTGACGCTTTGTCTTACAAAACTCTGTTGTTGCAGCTGGGCTCCCCAGGAAAGAGCCCCGATAAAAGTGCACACACAGGACAAGCAGAAAGGCTGCCAAGGCCAGGGGCCGCGGCCTGCACCTGAGGGCCAACCAGGGGTCTGAAACATCAGGGTCATCAGCGAACATTCCCGTGCGGCTTCCAGCGGTTTGACTCCTCCCGGGGAAGGCACACGTGGAGGATGGTCCCATGTTCCTTCCCTGCGGAGCAGACCAGAACCCACAATGCGTCACTGGCATCTGACGCTACCGGGCGGACAGCGGGTCCCGGGCGCTGTGTGGGCTCGACAAGCCCGCATCCCTCGGGCAGCTTCAGAGAGGGGGAGCTCGGGGGCTCCAGCCCTGTCCTGTGATTTACTCTCTGGGGAACCGGGGAAATTGGGCACGCCTGAACCCGGTCTTCCAGCTCCCAAATGAAGGGTTTAACGAGATAATTTCAGAAGATGCCTGTTGGCGCTGACAAGCTCTGCTCTTTGTTGAGCTAAACAGCTGGCGGGATCAGGAGCGTTTTAAGGGACTACTGCTAGATTGAGAATAAAATGCTTCTCATCTTCCAGGACTTGTCATCAAAATAGTTTTCTTCTTTTCTCAAACTACCAGACATTCTCCACTGCCCTCCCAGCTCAGGGCAGGGTCCCCAGACTCAGTGTGTGGGGTGGGTATTGAGGGGGTGCCTCTTGCTTCCCCAGGGATGCTTCATAGCTGTATGGGTTACGATCCAGATGCATTTCTGGCTTTTGATCTTCTTAGAACTTTTTATTTTATACTGGCGTATAGCCAGTTAGCAATTCTGTGATCATTTCAGGCGGACAGCAAAGGGGCTCAGCCACATACACACATGGACCTACTGCCTGGTGGCTCCGCAGTCAAGAGTCTGCCTGCAATGCAGGAGACCCGGATTCAAGCCCGGGTCAGGAAGATCCCCTGGAAAATGGAATGGCACCCCACTCCAGTATCCTGGCCTGGAGAATCCCATGGACAGAGGAGCCTGGCGGGCTGCAGTCCCTGGAGACGCCTCCATCACTGTCACTCTCCTGAAACCCCCTCCCCGCCAGGCTCTGGCTGTCTACCTTTCTGTGTGCTCTGACTCCATCTGCTTCCCGAGTACTAGCCCTCTAGTTTCTCAAGTCGCTTCTCAGNCGCCATCTCTGGGATTCTCCAGGCAAGAACACTGGAGTGGGTTGCCATTTCCTTCTCCAATGCATGAAAATGAAAAGTGAAAGTGAAGTCGCTCAGTCGTGTCTGACTCTTAGTGACCCCATGGACTGCGGCCCACCAGGCTCCTCCGTCCATGGGATTTTCCAGGCAAAAGTGCTGGAGTGGGGTGCCATTGCCTTCTGGAGGGTCCTTAAAAAACTAAAAATAGAGTTACCACATAATCCAACAATTCCACTGCTGGATACATATCTAGAAAAGACAAAACAGATACATGCACCTCAATGTTCATTGCAACACTGTTCACAGCTGTCAAGACACAGAAGCAATCTAAATGTCCATGGACAGATGAGAGGATGAAGACGTGGTGCACATACATACAATGAAATAATGCCATTTGCAGCTACACAGATGGATTTAGAAGTTATCATACTAAGGGGAGTAACTCAAAGGCAAATATTGTATGATATCCACTTACATGTGGAATCAAAACAATGATACAAACGAATTTATTTACAAAGCAGATTCACAGGCACAGAAAACAAACTTATGGTTCCCAAAGGAGAAAGCGGAGGAGGGATAAATTAGGAATTTAGGGTTAAGAGATATACACTACTGTTGTTGTGCAGTCACTAAGTCGTGTCCAACTCTGCAGCCCCATGGACTGCAGCACGCCAGGCTCCTCTGTCCTTCACTAGCCCCCAGAGCTTGCTCAAACTCATGTCCACTGAGTTGGTGATGCCATCCAACCATCTCACCCTCTGTCATCCCTCTCCTCTTGCCCTTAATCGTTCCCAGCATCAGGGTCACTGTGTGTATGCTACGTCACTTCAGTTGTGTCCGACTCTTTGTGACCCCATGGACTAGATCCCGCCAGGTTCCTCTGTCCATGGGATTCTCTAGGCAAGAATACTGGAGTGGGTTGCCATTCCCTGCTCCAAGGGATCTTCCCAACCTAGGGATGGAAGCCGTTTCTCCTGTGTCCCCCGCACTGGCAGGCAGGTTCCTGACCACTGAGCCAGCTGCGAATCCTCCTGTCAGAGGACCGATGGCCTATAATTTCAAGGGCTGTTTTCAACTCTAATTTCCATGATTTTACTAGGACAAACCGTAAGACAGGGTCTGCAGAGGCTGGTGCTGGGTTTCTGGGGAGGGTTTCTTTACCCACAAACAAAATGCCAAATCACCAACCGAGACTGTGGTAGCCTTGAACGCTGAACCCTCTGTGGGTGCCACCCACTGCTGGCCAGCTGGGTGACTCGGCTCTTCGGGCCCCCCACAACTTAAGTCTTCTCCAGGAAGGAAAACAGCAACCAGGAGGGAAAGGGGAGATGCTTCTGGGACTGTGTCCCCGACGGCCGCGTTCCCACCCACCTGCCTGCACCCCACGGGCAGCGTGGGCACCGCAGGGGAGAAAAATCACCCAGCTTTGGTCTGTGCTTCAAGACCAACCTTTTTTTTTTTTTTTTTAAAGTCACTCAGTGATGTCCATGGACTAGACAGTCCATGGAATTCTCCAGGCCAGAATACTGAAGTGGATAGCATTTCCCTTCTCCAGGGGATTTCCCAACCCAGGATCAAACCCAGGTCTCCAGCATTGCAGGAGGATTCTTTACCAGCTGAGCCACTAGGGGAGCTCAGCAAGATTGGAGTGGGTAGCCTATCCCTTCTCCAGCGGGTCTTCCCAACCCAGGGATCGAACCCAGGTCTCTGGCATTGCAGGAGGATTCTTTACCAGCTGAGTCATCAGGGAAGACCAAGATGGAAAATTCGGATGAGAATAACTGTGCACTCAGGGAATGTGTTTATAAGGTCACAGCGCTGCTGGTGGCTCTGAGACACATCCTCCCCCATGCAGGGGGCTCTTATGCAAGAGTCAGGGCTTAGAGACCTAATTTCTGCTCTCAGCCACCTACCCAGTGTGGCTCCGGGGCTTGGCCCAGGAGCCAAAGTTCACACAGTTTTTAAGCTCAGAATCTTGAGACCATCCAACGTCTGTATTTATAAAAATACCGTTTATCAAAAGATTCTTCCTGATCATTCCTACAGGTGCCCAAGGGTTCTTCCACCCCTCTCTGTGTCTCCCCACCCGCCACATGACCCCACACTACACACTGAAAAGCACAAGGAGTTCGCAGGAGGCAGCAAACACCAGACTCACAAAAAAGAGAAAAACCGCAAGTAAGCATCTCTGCGTACTAAGAAAGCATAACAAGCAGGGTGCTTTTATCTGTTCACTCTCACCTTCAGCCAGAGCTGAACTGACCACTCCAGAAGCATTTAGCCAGTTTTCTGGCAAATAGTCCCAACCCATCAGTGGATCATGACATCAATTTAGTGGATTATACGACCACCAAAATATAAACTAGAGCAAAATAAAGAGTGCATCTTATTGTTAAAATTTTTGCCTCAGTTATTCATACATAGGCACACGTGAACACTGGATAAGACACACGTCTTACCGACCTGTGGACCAAAAATGTCTAAACAACTGGGTGCTGCCTGAGCTTTGAAGCAGCGTGGGCAGAGTTCAGAGAGTGGCCGAGCCCTGTCCTTCTGGAAGTCATGAGGGTGCACAAAGCTGGCACCATCTGCCCCCTCTGTCCTGGCTGAGGCCCTCTGGTCTCTCTCTGTACTCTGTGCCCAGAAATATGCACAAAGCACAGAGGCAGAGAACCACGTCTGGTGACGGGCACGGGCGGCAGGCGCCTCCCTACCTCCCCTCTCATCCAGCCCCATCCATCCCCATCCCGGCGCCTTGAGCAGTGGACACTGCTGCTCCCACCCACCGTGGGTCCTGCCAACCCCAGCTCCCTCGGGCTACCCCGGACCCAGAACAGCAGTTACAGCCCCAGGGGCTACCACCCACCAAGCCCTTCCAGAGTGGTATCCGTCAGCACCTGTACCCTCCTGACCCAGGCCTGCCGCAGGTCTCCTGAGTCTAAAGCTATTAAAAAAAAAAAAACTAAGCCAAGAAAATAATGCAGTCATAGGACGCTGCTGTTGGACAAGGTCAGAAATCTTCCCCATCAGGCCCCTTCCACTACAGGTGGGGAAACAGGTGTCCAGGGAACGGTGAGTGGGTTACTCAAAGCCACGTGGTAGAGTCACGACCCAGCCAGAACCACCTCCTGGTCGCACAGCTTTGAGCTGAGCTCTCGCTCACACCATGCTCTCCAGCTGATCTTTCACCTTCCGGTTTATGTTCCCGTCACATAAAACGGTGCCAGCTGTCCCGCAGAGTCCCCGTGCAGACAGCCCCCTGGCACGGGCGTGGCTGTTCTGTACACACGGTAAGTGTCCGTTATAATTATTACACAAGTCTACGCTCTGACTTGACTTCCCAGGTGGCTCAGGTGGTAAAGAATCCGCCTGCAATGCAGGAGACCCGGGTTTGACCCCTGGGTCAGGAAGATCCTCTGGAGAAGGGAATGGCTACCCACTCCAGTGTTCTTGCCTTGTCCACGGGAAATCCCATGGACAGAGCGGTCTGGCGGGGTCACAAAGAGCCAGACAGGACTGAACCAGTAACACTTTCACTTTCCGCTTTCCTCCTCTAACTTAAGCTCTCTGGGCAACTGGGCATCCAGCAACCAAGCTCTCGTTCCAAGCTGTTCTTTGTCACTGTTGGCTTTGTGTGAATTTACCACTATCTGGGATTCCCTCCTCACTTGTGGTCATGGCCATCGGGGTGAGCAGCTGTTCCTGGAACTTTTGGGAACCACCAAAACCTTGGCGTCCTCCTGCCGATGGAAGGCTGGTGGGCGCTCTGCAGAGAAGGGCATCAGAGCGTAGTACAGCAGGCACGTGGACACCAGCGGGCCCCACAGAGCGTGTCTTCCCATTTCACCTTCCTTCTGGGGCAGGGCCTGCCAGGGCCCCGTCAAGCACGTGCCAGGCACACCCCCTGCTGCCCCATGTGGGAAACCAGCGTTCTCAGGTGGAACTGTGGTGTTGGGGGCACACGGAGTCTGGTGACCACAGAGAGTTCGAGGACCCTACCTTGGGCCAACGGGCAGGTTTTGGGTTGGGGGGGTGCTTATTTATTTATTTGGCTGCACCGGCTCTTAGCTTCAGTACTCAGGGGTTTTGATCTTCATTGCAGCATGGGGTCTGCAGTTGCAGCATACAGATTCCTAGTGGCAGCCTGTGGGATCTATCTCCCTGACCAGGGATCGAACCTGGGGCCCCTACTCGGGGAGCTCGGAGGCTGAGCGGCTGGACGACCAGGGAAGTCCCGACACACGGCAGGTTAAGGATGACCATCAAAATGGCCAAGTAGCTAGCTCTCTTGTAAAATGTATTTGTCGGTCCTTTTTACTAATTGAGCTCCTGTTGTTAAAAACAAAAAAAGCAGCTGAACCGAGCCCACGCCCTCTCTGAGGAAAGCCCGGGGAACAGATTTCAGTTTCAACCAGCTGTGCTGATTGGAAAGGCACTTCCCACCACTGGCCTCAGTTTCTTCCTCCGAGATAGGACGTGTTTGCACCTGAACCCTGAAAGTGCAAGTCGCTCAGTCGTGTCCGACTCTTTGCGACCCCATGTACTATACAGTCCATTGGATTCTCCAGACCAGAATACTGGAGTGGGTAGCTGTTCCCTTCTCCAGAGGCTCTTCCCAACCCGGAGATCGAATCCAGGTCTCCCGCACTGCAGGCGGATTCTTTACCAGCTAAGCCTCCAGGGAAACCCATGTCACTATAGATTCATCAAAACTCATAAAATGTACAAAACCAAGAGTGAGCCCAGTGTGAACCATGACTTTCAGCTAATGAGCTCAGCCATGTCCGACTCTTTGCAACCCCAAGGACTATAGCCGTCCAGGCTCCTCTGTCTGTGGGATTTTCCAGGTAAGACTATTGGAGTGGGTTACCACTCCATCCTCTTCTCCAGTTTAGTTAATAATAGTGTATTAACAAAGGCTCATCAATTGTAACAAACGCACCACTGATATTAATAACAGGGGATGCTGGCAGGGAGGGGAAGAGGGTACACAGAGTTCTCTGAACTTTTCGCTCAGTTGTTCTGTAACTTTAAAACTGCCCCCCAAAAGTCTATTAATTAAAAAAAAGTTAATAGCAGCAAATAGGCAGAAATGTCCTCAGTTCTGCCTGCCAACCCATCACACACTACCTTGGCCCTTGATCTCCCACCTCCTGTCATTCTTACAGGAGCAGCAGGGAGCCTGCAGTCTAGCTAAGGGTCTGCCCGGGGCTCTGCCAAGAGGCCCGTGGTCATTGGTCCACATCGGGATGGGAGCTGGAGCGGTCACTTCATCCCGTGTCCACAGCTCTGAGTCCTTCCTGAATGCCGGGGGCCAGGTACTTGGTACACGCCCAGACTCGGGGCCCTGAGCCTAAGGATAAACGAGGCAAGAGAAACCTGGAGAAAGAACTGCTAGCTGAGGTCAGGAAGCAGGAGGGCGGCAGGAAGGTGTGCACACCCACGTCCCCTCTCTCAGGCCAAGCCAGCCATGTGGACCCTGGAGCGAGGGCTCTGGCCATCAGACTCCAGATGGAAGCTGGTGGCAGCCTTGGGAAGTCTGGAGCAGGGAGTGGCGGGGTACAAATCCCAGGGCCGGGCTGGAGACCCTGTGGGCACTGAGTAACTAGTGGTTCCTGGTTGGGGACTCAAGGATACAGACCACGGAGCTAACGGAGCCAAACAAGGGATCTGCTGGGGTTTCTGTTTCTGCTGCCAACAAACCCATTCTGTTCAAGAGGGGGGCTTGTTATGTAAGGAGGGGAGGGAAGAAAAATGCTGGGTGTGAGGCCAAAGTCACCAGAGGAGCAGAAACTTCCAGATCAGCTGCCTCCACGGCAGGGAGTCAGATACAGAACACAGGGGTTGTTTGCAGCTTTGCTTTTTCAAGGGAGGGGGTAAAAACAGCCTGCTTCCCACATCTAGGAACTGGGTTAGAAGCCACGATCTCTTAGGGAGGCCTGGCCCCAGTGTGTCCTCATGTGTGGCAATGTCTCCCCAGGCCACCCAGGGGGCCGGCATCCGGCTGTCCCCTGGTCCTTGCTAGACGGTTTGGGATCTTTACTTCTCACTGAGGGAGGCACAGAAGATTCTGGGTCAGGTTCCTCAAGCCAGAGGACTTCTTGGGATTGCGTGTCTCCGGGCATCACCAGCCCTTCCATTTTTACTCTTCGTCACTTGGTTCTGGAAGCCTCTGGACGTATCTCTGCCTTTTGTACCTACAAGTTTTTGTGGACACCTCCCTCTCCTTGCAAAGCAAGGTCTTCACATCCCAGGTCTTTGGGCCCAAAGTAAGTAAACTCTGACCTTCTAGGACGACCGTGGGGAGCTGATGCTTCCCAAAGACTGACTGTAAACTGATTGGTCCATCCCTGGGCAGGTCCACAAAGAATGAGAAGTCCCACAGGTCGGGGTGCGGGGTGTACGCAGAGCTGCCAGGGGGCTTTCAGAGGCTGCGTGTGGTCCCCTCTTGGTCTCCACGCAGTCCCACTTTCATGGTTCAAAGGACACAGTTAGAAGGTCGTGTGGGCTGGTCCCCTCCTGCTGCGTGCCTGGCCTCAGGGAAGGAGCAGCCCCGAGCAGGCACCTTGCTGGCTGAACCCTTCTGTGGCCCCTCCGGCCTGGGGAAGCAGGTGTCATTTTCATCACCTGGTGTCCAGGCCACTGAGGCCACCGCCCAGACTTCCATCTGCTTCCTCCTGGCTACTCTGCAGTCTGCACGTGGCCTGGGACCCCTCTCTCCCTCCCCCGCCTCCAACCGGGCCCACGACCCCTTCAAGGTTATTATACACAAATCATCTTTAAAAAGTAGCAGTCAGGAAGCTAGCACCCCACGGCCGGCTTGGCCTGAGAGAGGGGATGTGGGTCTGCACACCTTCCTGCCGCCCTCCTGCTTCCTGACCTCAGCTAACAGTTCCTTCTCCAGGTTTCTCTCGCCTCGTTTATCTTCTCTGCCCAAGATCCCCTTGGCCTCAGGGGCCCAAGTCTGGGCGTGTACCAGGTACCTGGCCCCCGGCATTCAGGAAGGACTCAGAGCCATGGATTCGGGGTGAAGTGACCGCTCCAGCTCCCATCCCGACAGGGACTGATGACCACGGGCCTCTTGGCAGAACACCGGGCAGACCCTCAGCTAGACTGCAGGCTCCCCGCTGCTCCTATAGGAACGACAGGAGGTGGGTGAAATTTGCAATTACAAATACTTCGATGGGAATACAACTGTAAGCCAGCTGTTCTCACGCTGGAGTTCAGGGAGCCACCATCAGACCCAGCAGGCTTGCCTCCTCCACCCTGGGGTTTGAGAGGTACCTCAGGCTGTCCAGCTGGGGCTGATCTGGCCTTGTCTCACCCAGTCACCGCCTCTTCCTCCTTTAGAATGAACGCGGGTCTGATAGATTCACAAGGCCTTGGCGGTCCAGTCCACTGGAAATGACCTCTCAGCCCACTGCATTTAAAATCCACCCACTCAGGCTTCCCTGGTGGCTCAGGGGTAAAGAAACTGCCTGTCAATGCAAGAGACACAGGTTTGATCCCCAGTCCGGAAAATCCTACATGCCGCAGAGCAGCTAAGCCCGTGGGCCCCAACTACTAAGTCTACACTCTAGAGCCTGGGAACTGCAACTCCTGACCCACACGTCACAGAGCCTGTGCTCTGCACCAAGAGAAGCCGCCACAGTGAGAGGACGGCAACTAGACAGCAGTCCCCGCCGACCGCAACTGGAGAATGCCCACAGCAGCAGGGAAGACCCAGCACAGCCGTAGGTACATAGACAAAATTATTAAAAAAAAAAAAAAGGGTGATAAAATCAATCCACTCAACCGACATGCACACATTGCTATATTTAAAATGGATAAGCAACAAGGACTGCACAGGGCACTCGGCTCAATATTACATAACAACCTAACTGGGAAAAGAAATTTGAAAAAGAAAAGACACGTGTATCTGGACAACTGAATCACTTGGTTGTACACCTGAAATTACGCAACTATACTCCAAGATAAAAAGTATTTTAAAAAAAAGAAGGAAAAAACCAACTCACTCAAGCACTGTCCATCTGTTGGTACAAACTTTCTCTCCGTCAAGGAGGGGAGCATTCTGAGGGCAACAGCAATGTCATCCAACTGACTCTTTGTGTATAGATTAAAAAAAAAAAAACCAAAAACCTCATTACAGTGATTGAAGAACAAAGTGGTACAGGCTTGGAAAGCTGGGCTCTTCCACCCTTGTCTCCACCCACAGCGTGCCTTCACAGGGACCACTTTCAGCTGAACCCCCAGCTGGGGTTTCTTCACGCAACTGCAAATACCTAGTCCCCCTTCCTAATACAAGGGGCTCCCTGGCATCTTATATATTCTGCTCCACACCTTGTCCATCACTGTATCTGTCTAGGAACCTTTCAACGTCAGCAGGCAGGGTTTTCTGGTATCTGTGGTGTATCTGTCTGCACGGGATGCTCTAGTTTCACCTGGCACTGTCGACGTCACAGGCTGCTGCAACGAAAACTGTACGTTCATCATGGTTCTAGGTTCACGTGACCACTGCTCCAAGGGTACTGCATCACTGATTCCTGACAGAAACCATCACAGGCCTCCGTAGGTCTGGACCCATTCCGCTCTCCTAACTGGGGTGTAGGACAGCATCTATTTGCCCCACAGCCTCATCACCAACAGCCAAGGCTATCAGGTCACTGAACTTTTGCTGGATCAGTGAAAAGTTGCATCTGAGTAACCTACATTTGCACCCATTCTATTTGCATCTATTTGGGGCTTCCCTGATAGCTCAGTTGGTAAAGAATCTGCCCGCAATGCAGGAGACCCCGGTTTGATTCTTGGGTTGGGAAGATCCACTGGAGAAGGGATAGGTTACCCACTCCAGTATTCTTGCCTAGAGAATCCTATGGACAGAGGAGCCTGGCAGCTTACAGTCTATGGGGTCCAAGAGTCAGACACAACTGAGTGACTAAGTACACACAATTTTGGTGCAACATGGAAGCACAGAAGAACAACTTGGGTCAGTTAGGCTTCTGAGTGAGGTGATAAGAAGTTTATCCCCGGATCCCCTGGACTCTTCCCTGAGGGAAGCCAGCTGCCGTGTTATAAGTCCCACTGTGCCGAGACCACTGTGCTCTGGGGAAGTTCTAACTAGTCACGTGGAGAGGCTGTGTGGAGAAAGGGATGTGAAACCAGCCTAGGCACCAGATAGGGCAATGAAGAAACACTGAGAACTCTGCCCCAGGGGCCACTGGATTGAAAATGTTTGAGGAACCCCAATGGAGAACCGCTGGGCTGATGAGGCGGCCCCAAGAACCAGGCGATCCCAGACCACAGCCTTAAGAATCAGGGCGGTTTATGAAATAGCAACAGATGACCATAAAACTACGTAATCTTGTGACAGCTAATTTCTCAGTTTTCTAATCTCTAAAATGGGAGTCATAGGGAGAGATTATGAGTAGCATATAAATCAGTTTAGTTCGGTCGCTCGGTCGTGTCTAACTCTTTGCGACCCCATGGACTGCAGCACCAGCTCCTGGAGCTTACTCAAACTCATAAATAGGTAAACACAATACATTTGGATTAACATAGAAAAGGATTACGGGGCTTCCCAGGTGGTGCAGCGGTAAAGAATCCACCTGCCAGTGCAGGAGACTGGGGTCGGTTCCTGGGTTGGGAAGATCCCCAGGAGGAGAGACGGCAACCCACTCTGGTATCCTTGCCTGGAAAATCCTATGGACAGAGGAGCCTGGTGGGGTGCAGTCCATGGGGTCACAAAAGAATCGACACGACTGAGCTACTAAACAACAAAACAATAAAAAGATTATAATGATGTGTGATAATCGCTTGGAAACTGTTGGCTATTACTCTAAAATGAATGACTGATTTTATGGGTAAATGCTATTTACCTATATAATAGGTAATGTTACCTATATAATTTATCCATATAATTTACACATATAATAGGTAATAGGGGCAAAATGTTTTTAACATTGAACCCACTGGGTAGACCATGGAATCGTCTTTCTCACAGCTTTGGTTATGGGAAAAGGACAGATTCAATGGCACGCTTACAATGGCAAGATCCACCCTGAACTTACAGGAGAAAGGAGAATTCAGCAAGGCACGATGAAGGGGCTCTGGCCCCTTGGTGACCAATTAGGGAAATTGAAAGTCCCTGTAAACTGAAGCAGTCTTTGGGGATGCTCTCTGGGTACGCCTCTAAATTGCTCAAGTGCTAGCTTCCTCTTTATGACCAAAGAATCCCCAAACCAAGGAAGGTGGGGGGTGAGGTAGGTCGGTGACTTCCGGCCTAGGATGGGAGCTGATGAAGAGCGGCCACGGATGCTCCTGCGGTGCAGCCAGTCTTCTGAAGAGTGGGGAGGGACTCGCACACTTGCCCCTGACGGCACAAGTCATGAGAACAGCGTGTCTCTGCCTTCAGCTGGAATTTCAGCAGCTCTGGGAACGCTGATTATCTAATGCTGATCAGAAGGCTGAGATCAGGAGTGACTAAACGCAGAAATTATTTATTAACGAAAGCCTGTTAGACCGTCTTTCAGAACTGAGGGTGAAGTGGAGGTACCAGAAAGAGTCTCAGGGGAGGGTATTAAATATATGTTAGAGCCACTGATGTGTTTATCCATTTAGATCCATTAAGTAGCCCCTGTGTGTCGGGGGTGGTGCTGGAAACACAGGTAAGGCATTCGTGGGGAAGACACAGAACCACCCCCAGTCTCAAAGTGGGGGCGGGAGGGGGCAGGTTGCAGAGGAACCCGAAGGACCCTTGAGGGGTGATGGAAATGTCCTGTAGCACAACAGTGCTGGTAGTCACGTGACTGCATACTGACCCCCCAACCTGGTTGTGTACTTAAAGTTGGTGAATTTCACTGTATGTAAACCACAGGTCATGAAAGCTGGTCAAAAAGTGACCGGTCAACCACCAGCCATCCCTATACCACAGGGGAGAAAAAGCAAGACAAGCAATCAACAGAACCCAGGTAAGATGCCCACGTTGCCAAGCCTGGAATACGGAATCTGCTCTTCAAGCAGTGGGAGCAGAGTTTCCAGGAAGCACTGTGCTCTGTGTCGTAGACCAGTTACATTATTTCCTAGCAGAAAGTCTCCGGTTGCAGGGGCCCTCCTGATGCCAAAGCACCTTGGGACACAAATCAGACAGGGTGCGGCTGTCCCTTCTTCCCTTGCCTGGGACCCGAAAGGCCAGCGTTCCACCTTCCAGAACCCAGCTCAAACAGACAGCGGCTACAGACAAAGCTGGGGGAAACAGCCCTTGGACACCAAGAGCCCATTTCTCCCAAGGGTAAATCCCCAAGCACGAGACGTCCCAAACCTAAACGGCGCTTCAAAGATCAGTTTTCTCTAATTTCACTCCGGGAGAAGGATAAGGAGAACATTGGAAAGTGCCAGAAAACAAACAAACAAAAAGCCAGAGTATTTTTCACTAATTCTAAATGCCTAGGGACTCTGCTTAATCCAGAATCCTGCCTGAGCTGCTGGCTATGCCTCAGCTGGATCTTAACTGTGGATCTCAAACAGTGAAATTAGAGAAAATTGACCCTTATCTGGGTCCAGTGAAAGTGAAAGTGAAGTCGCTCAGTCGTGTCCAACTATTTGCGACCCCACGGACAGTAGCCTACCAAGCTCCTCTGTCCATGAGATTTTCCAGGCAATAGTACTGTAGTGGATTGCCATTTCCTTGTCCAGAGGATCTTCCCAAGCCAGGGATTGAACCCAGGTCTCCCGCATTGTAGACAGATGCTTTACCGTCTGAGCCACCAGGGAATCCCTATCTGGGCCCAGGTTGCATTTAAATAACCAGGAGAGATAACTCACTTAACTACCCCCTTCTCTGTGTTGGTAGGTTATTGGATTAGCTAATAATCTCAGATTAGCTAATCTCTAGGTTTTTCAGGAGTCACCTATGGATGTGAGAGCTGGACCATAAAGAAGGCTGAGCATAAAGAATTGATGCGTTCGAACTGTGGTGCTGGAGAAGACTTTTGAGAATTCCTTGAACTGCAAGGAGATCAAACCAGTCAATCCTAAAGGGAATCAACCCTGAATATTCATTGGAAAGACTGATAATGAAGCGCCAACACTTTGGCCACCTGATACGAAGAGCCGATTCACTGGAAAAGACCCTGATGCTGGAAAAGATTGAGAGGAAGAGAGGAAGGGGATGACAGAGGATGAGATGGTTGGATGACATCATCGACTCAATGGACATGAATGTGAGCAAACTCCGAGAGACAGTGGAGGATAAAGGAGACTGGCGTGCTGCAGTTCATGGAGTCAGACACAACTCAGCAACTGAACAACAACAACAAATCTCAGCAGAAAACCCTGAAGGCCTAGGAGATAAAAGAGAGAAATCTGAACGGGATGGAGACAGACAGACAGGAAAAGTGCTTGAGTGAGGCTAGTTGGGAGCCCTAGGAGTGGGGAAGGGGTGCTCAGCAGCTCTCTGGGACTGAGGCCATGACGCCCCACTCCCCCCTCCTCCTTAAACGACACCTTCCCCGCCTGCCAAGTAGGAAGTGCAGGGATCACCAGCCATCTTATCTCCACCTGACATCTCCACTCATTGGATTCCAGATTTTGTCAAGAGTGGCGGTCACGGAGACCCAGAAGGACCTCTGGGGTCAGCGCCTGGGCCACGTCAGGTGGGTGTCACTGTTCAAGGCGCGTCTCCAGCCGCCAGTTTCTGACAGTCAGGATCCAGCGGAGGCATGGCCAGCAGCTCAGACGGGACCCTGGATTAACCAGAGTCCGCAGGCATTTAGAATCAGTGAAAAATACTGTGGCCTTTTGTTTGTCTGTTTGTGCCCTGGCACTTCCACAGCGATTTCCTTATCTTTCTCCCTAAGTGAAATTAGAGAAGGCGGATGGGGGTGGGAGTTGGGGGAAGGGGCAGGGAACTGCTAGACTTGCCGCCAGGGTGGACTTTGGGCAATATCTAGACCCTTCTTTTTTTTTAAGATAAATGAGCAGGAGGGAGAAAGGTTGATTCCAATTCATGCATCCAGATTCCTCTCCTGCAAAGCTGGTCCTCAGGGCACAGACGACTCTGCGGGGAACCTCCATTCAGCAGGCGGGGCCAGCCCCCAAGAGACCCCATGCAGAAAGCAGGGCACGCTTGGAGAAACGCTCAGGGCTCTGGCTGAAATCTGGGGGTCTGGAAGTGAAGATGGGACGAGGTGAGGAGGAGAAACAGACCAAGCAGCAGCTGCCACCCCTTCCTCTCCCAGCCCCCCGAAGCCTCCCTCAGAGCCTCTCCCGGGGGTGGGAGTGGGGTTGACAGCCCCCCAGGCAGGCCCAGCGGCCCCCGTGCGGGAGCCAGCCTGGAAGGGGAGCGGGTCCTTCGGGGAGGGCCGCCGCTAGAGAGACCACGAGGGGCCGGGAGAGGCGACCGGACACCATCCCACAGAAGGAAAGCAGTGAGGGGCTCTCGGGACCCCTNAGGCAGGCCCAGCGGCCCCCGTGCGGGAGCCAGCCTGGAAGGGGAGCGGGTCCTTCGGGGAGGGCCGCCGCTAGAGAGACCACGAGGGGCCGGGAGAGGCGACCGGACACCATCCCACAGAAGGAAAGCAGTGAGGGGCTCTCGGGACCCCTAACCCACGTCCCTCTCCCCATTCCCTAGGACTCTCCTTCTTGCCTGGATCTGTGCTGGAAGGCCCCCGTGGAAAGCGCATTTTAAGGCTCTGTGCTTTAAGCAGATAAGTGTGGATGACTCAGAGCGAGTGGGTGGTGACAGATGTCTGCAGCGAGTTCCAAGCAGCGTGCTGGGGAGACGCCTGGCCAGGGCCTGCGGGAAGGGCCAAGCCCCACCAGGAGCCAAGGGGCTTAGGGAATCCAAGCAGAAAGCTCACTTAAAACGCCTGAACCCCCAGCCCTGTCCGGCCCCTTCCTGCCTGTACCCAGCCTCAAGTCTGTGCAGTATCAGGAAGCCCCTGGCACTCCCGGCCATCAGCCCAGCCCTGTCTGCCTCCTATCCCTCACTCTCCCCCGCTGCCTGCCCCCCCACCCCCATTGG